>JAUKWE010091346.1:0-46422 GCA_032356425.1 Cumathamnion decipiens | reverse complement strand
CCATCTGATCGAGCAGCGGCTCTGCCGACTGCCCGGCGACCACGAGATCGGCCACCGCGTCGGCCTGCTGCTCGTACACGTCGCACGGTTGATCGAGGCCGCGCTTGCGCTGTACGATGGGCGTCATCGGCGCGACGCGCACCGCATGACCCGCCATCTGATCGAGCAGCGGCTCTGCCGACTGCCCGGCGACCACCAGATCGGCCCCCGCGTCGGCGTGCGGCTCGTACGCGTCGTCCGGTTGATCGAGACTGTTCTTGCGCTGCACGCCGCTGCGCTGCTGCACGACGCGCGCGGCTTCGTGCGCCGCGGTGTGGAGATCCGGCGGCGAGCGGAACGCGACCGCGTCCCCATAGGCGAAGGCCTCGGCGCCGAGCGCGCTCGCAGCTTCCGTCGCCGCGGGACCCTGGTGCGCCGTCACGCCGGTAACGTCGTGGTGGCCGAAGCTCGCCTGGATCGGTGCGATGTACGGCAGCGGCCCACCGCCGCTCGCGACGCCACGGCCGGCGATGCCCTCGGTCGTGGCGCCGTCGTGTGCTGCCCCACCGGTCGCTGGGGGTTGCGCAGCTGGCACCTCGTGCTCGGCCTTTGCCGCATGCGGCGCTGGGGGCGGCTCGGCCTGCGTCGGCTCGCCCGGTGTCGCGTTGTCGGTCGTCGATCCCATCACGCCCATCACCCGCACCGGGAACGCCTCGGTCAGTGTCCGCTTACCGGCGGTCCCGGGCGAGGCCACCGCGGAGCCACCCACCTTCGAGCCTCCATCAACATCATCCGACTTGCTATCAACGCGCCGATCTCGGCTCACCGCGATCTCCACGGTCGCGAGCAGACGGCGCTTTGCGTGGCCAGTCCTTGCGTGGTCGATCCCTCGCCATCGACCTCGGTACCTTCACGATCGTGCATCGTGCCTCCTGGCCCTCGGCGCCTTGCCTTCAGAAGACCATCGCGCCGGCCCCTCGTCCATTTTCAAGACCGAGATTGTTGAGCGATCAGCCCGCGAACGGTGCTGAATGAGAGCATCCGATCACCATCCGGATCGATGCTTCGTTGGTAGTTCTTTACCTGCGTCAGGACGTACTCATCTTCGCAACCGCGAGGGAATGAGCGACCGTGGGGCTGGGGAGCTCTCCTCCAGCTTTTGTGGGAACGACCTGATCGCGTCGACGACGCGCTGGGCCTCCTGCTGATCACCAGGCCCACCGTGACTCGGTCAGCCTCGAGACGTTGCGGCCGCTGCATGGAGCGGAACCAGGCGTTGCTCGATCTCGGCCAGGAGCGGCTAGGACGAACAAGCGGCCTTTCGCTGGCTGCGGCTTTAGACGGCGGCTAGGACGAACAAGCGGCTTTCGCTGGCTGCGGCTTTAGACGGCCAGCGAGAGTTGGCCGGCGACAGCGTGTGGGAGGCCCAGCGAGCGTAATGGTGGCTACACTTGGGCGGCGCAAGGAACGGACGTGGCCATGGCGACGGACGGGCGGTCGTCGTTGGCTGGTGCTGCGACGCGGGGGCTTCCCAGTCGAGCTCGGTCTGGGGTGGGCCGCGTGCAGGTGCGAAGGTTGCCGGGGCGGCGGGAAGCCCGAGCGCGGTGAGCAGACTGCGCGCGCGGCAGGGATCGGTGACCGCCGCACGGGCAGGCGAGAACGTCTTCGGCGAAGACTCGGCGTAGCAGGTCAGCCCACAACAGCCGGCGGGCCCGCGACCCGACGGGCTGCTTGGCAGCGGGGCAGCGAGGCGCCGGCTACGACACTGGCCAGCGGCACCGCGCAGCTTACTCGGCCTCTCGGTAGCGTCGTGACAAGACGAGCGTCCCCTTTGGTCCCCGGTGATCCGGGTAGGGCAGCTCCATCGCGCGCGGCGGTGACACGAGTTCGCCCCCAAGGTGCTGCCCGGCTCGGGGCAACAGCAGTTCGACATGGGCGTCCGCCGAACCGCACAGTCCTTACCGCGCTCCTACCTCGATCTGGTCCCTACCTCAGTCCCTAGGAGCCTGTAGGGCATAGAAGCCAAGTGCGCGAAATCAGATCAGCGTCGAGATGACCCCCGCAAGCAAAATTGATCGCTTGCGCGGTTTCGGATCGCAACGAGCTACAGGCTCCTAGCGCTTCAGCGTGGCGATCGAGTGGAACTCCTTGCCGGCCTCGAGCGTCACGACCTTCTCGGTGACCTTCTCGTTCTTGGTGCCCCAGTTCTCGAACACGGTGGCATAGACCTTGGTGCGCGCGCTCGCGCGGTTATTGTCGGACGCGAAGTAGTGGGCGCGGATCTCGTAGCTGCCCTTCGGCGCCTCGCGCAGCACGTACATCTCGGGGCCGTAGCCCTGGGTGACGTCCTGCGTGAGCTGGCCGCCGCTCCGGGTGTCGCGGTGGCTGTAGAAGCACTCTTCCCCGCTCGGCTCGGTGACGTGGAGATCGACGTCGGTGTTGTCGGTGTTCCACGTGATCGTGACCACGACGTCGGCGCGCCCCATGCCGATCTGCGCCGCCAGGCCGTCGAGCCGGGCCCGCGCGTAGTCCCGCACGCTCGTCGGCGCGTTGCCGCTGGTCAGGCCGCGGAGGAAGCGCAGGTAGTCGAGCTCGACGATCTTGCGCAGATCGCCGAACCGCGGATCCCACTGCCCCATCAGCGGGATCTCGTAGTAGGCCAGCGCGAGATCGAGCTTGCCCATCTGGGCGAGCGCCTGCGCCATCGCGCGGTAGGTCTGCGGCTCGTGCGGCCGGGCCTCGGCGACCCGGCGGAACAGGTGGAACGCCTGCGCGGACAGGCCGAGGTCCATCGCCGAGAACCCGACGTCGCGGGCGAGCACGGCGTCGCCGGGGTTCTCCTCGACGAGCGACGACAGCGCCTTGAGCGCATCGGCCGGCGAGCCCTGCGCGCGGCGCGCGGCGGCCTCGGCGGTGATCACGTCGTAGTCGAGATCGTGCCGGGCGAGCCGCGGGGCGAGATCGCGCCCGAGCTGGCCCTGGGCGCGCAGCCGGGTCGCGAGCGGCTCCGACGGGACCGCGAACGACGCGGCGGGCATCTGCGCGATCGCCGTCTTGTACGACGCGGGGATCTGGATCTTGATGTCGGGGTTGCGCTCGAGCTTGCCGAGCAGCGCGAGGAACGCCGCCTTCGGATCGCCGAACGTCGCGTAGGTCGCCGTCAGCGCCTTGGCGAACAGCGCGGCGGCCGGGGTCGCCTTGACGACGTAGGCGTCGGCGTCGGGGCGGATCCCGAACCGCGCGTAGTCCTGCTCGGTGTCGAGCATGAGCAGCGAGCAGGTGCGCCCGGTGACCCGGAAGTGGGTCGCGTACGCCCGGGCCTCGCCCTCGGTGGCCGCCTCGAGCTCCTCGAGGTGGGCGGTCGCGATCTGGCCGTAGGCGCGCGGCGCGAGCGGCGAGGCCAGCGGGGCCGCGAGCGGCGTCTTGATGACCCGGCGCTTGCCGTCCTGCTCGACGGTCAGCGCGAGCTCGGCCCCCGCGGCGATCGCGCCGCGCCCGACGACGAGCAGCGACTGGCCGGGGTACAGCGCCGTCGGGTTGCCGGCGACCAGCACGTCCGACGCACCGGTGACCTCGACCCCGACGAGCCGCCACGACCGGGCGCGGTGGGCCGTCGCCGCGGCCGCGATCTCCGACTCGCCGGCCACCGAGAACACCGCGCCGCCGGTCTCGCGGGCGAGGTGAACCAGCGTGGCGGTGTCGGTGCCGGCCAGGCCGGTCTGGTACGCGAACAGGTTGCCCGCGCCATCGAGCGTGCGCCCGAGCGCGTGGAGGTCGGCCTCGCCCCAGGTCGCCGCGCCGTCGGACAGGAGGAACAGGTCGTGGTGGCCGGCGGTCTGGAGCCACGCCGGGTGCACGGCCTCGCCGAGCGCCGCGCCCAGGTCGGTCGCGCCCTCGAGCGCGAGGCTGCCGGCGAACGCGAGCAGCTCGGCGACGTTGCCCGGCGTGTTGTCGACGAAGCCCGGCTTCCACCAGTGCGCGTCGACGCTGAAGAACACCACGTTGAAGTGCCGGAGCGAATCGCGGTTCTGCTCGAGCAGCGCGCCCAGGAGCTTGAGCCAGATGTTGAAGCGATCGGGGTTCGAGCTGAGCGAGGTGTCGACGAGGAACACCGCGCTATCGCTCGCCGCGGCGCCCGTGGCCGGCAGCGCGGGGGCGACGCGCGTCGCAAAGAAGCTCCCGGTCTGCTCGTCGCTGCCGACCAGGAGCGGCGCGCCGGGGTTCGCGAGCCGGACGGCGATCGTGTGATCCTTGGGGTTGTCGAAGTGGAACACCTTGCGGTTGCCGGCCGTTCGGCCCGCGGCGTCCGGCGAGATCGTCGCCCGCGCATCGGCGACGCTGACGTCGACGACCGCCGACGGCGCCTGCTCGGGGAGGTCGAGCTTGTACTCGAGGTCCTTGCCGATCCGCGTGAGGTCGACGTCGTACCCGACGACGATGCGGTGCAGCGTGTGCGGCGCGAGCGGGAACACGCGCGCGCTGAACACCCCCGCGCCGGCCCACTCGACGATCGCCGGATCGACCCGGCGCCGCACGGTCTGGCCGTACGCGAACGCCGCCTTCTCGCGCGGGACCATCCGCGCCTCCTTGGGTTCGCGCCACGCGGCCTTGCGCGCCGCGGCGATCGCGCGGGGATCGCTCGCGACCGCCTCGTCCGACACCGCGATCATCATGGGCTTGGTCGGCTTGGCCGTGCCCACCTCGTAGCTGGTCTCGCCGAACGCGAAGTAATACGGCGAGGCGTCCTCCGGCAACCGGAGCTGGAACGTGCCCTCGAGCTGGCGATCGCGGTCATTGGCGTAGAGGTAGTCGATGACGACGCGCGCGCGGAAGCCATCGATCGTGACCCGGGTCTGCATCGCGCGCAGCGCGAGCTCCTCGCGATCGCCGACCATGACGCGCGACGAGTTCGGGACGATCTGCGAGCGCTTCCAGGTCGCCTTGTCCTCGGCCGGCTTCGTCGCGTCCTTCCCCCCGGCCTCGGCCACCTTCATGTCCATGGCGGGGCCCGGCGCGGCGACGGACATCGCCGGCAGGTCGACGCCCCGCTCGGCCATGCTTGCGCCTTTCTTGCTGCAACCAACCAGGCCAACCAGGCCAACTGCGATCCAGACGGACAGCTGCTTCGCGCGCATCGAGCCTCCAAACGGTGTCCAGCTAAGACGTCCGGCGCCTTGGCTGGATTTGCACTTCATCGTGGCGCCTTGTCACGAGCCCCCGACAACTCGCGGAACTCCTGGCACGGACACGACAATCAGGGGATGAAAGCCCGACTGTAAACTACCTCCCGGCCCGCGGGGGTCTGGTGGTACATCCACATCCGGTGCGGTGGGGCGTTCGTTGCATTCGGCGTGTCACCGCAACCGTGGCTGGTGCGTTTCGAGAGGCCGTGCAGGTGTTCACGGCCGGGAGGTCACGATGTCAGAGAACGATTACATGCAACAGGTGATGGCGAATCAGCAGCGGGTCGAGGTCGACCTCAAGGCGAAGCGGGCCTCGCCGGCGGCGGCGCGGATGATGGCCCACATCGCGCCGGCACGGGCGATGATGGCCCAGGCGGTCAGCGACGAAGAGACCGGCCGGTTCCGCACCAGCCCGGTCGTCGGGCAGGTGGCCGCCGAGCTGAACACGCCGGCGGTCGACGTCCGGATCACGGGCTGGGGGCGCTGGAAGACGGTGATCGTGCCGCCCAACGCGCACGTGATCCACACGCGGCGCGGCCACGCCGAGCCGCTGCACATCGGCCTCGGGGTGTCGTTCAGCTACAACCCGGCCAAGGACTCATTCCTCGTCGTGCCCGGCACGATGCAGACGATCATGATCAACGCGTACTGCATCTGCAAGGAGCTGCAGGGCCTGCTGGTGCAGGGCTACGTGCAGTGGATCATCGCGGACTTCGCCACCGCCTACAAGAAGCTCGACTTCACCGACGTCGAGGATCCGATGCGCGTGGTCAACGTGCAGCTCCGCGAGCAAGCCGAGGCGGCGATCAAGGACAAGGTCGCGACGATGGGGATCGACGAGGTGCTGTCCGACAAGCAGCCGATCATCGAGGAGCTCACCGCGCGGCTGCGCAGCGTCGCCGAGGGCGAGGGCAAGAGCGACACCGGCCTGGGCCTGCGGATCGTCACCGTGCAGATCAAGGAGGCCGTGGTCTCGTCCAAGCGGGTCTGGGAGAACCTCCAGAAGCCGTTCCGCGCCGAGCGCGCCCGGGTCGCCCGGCTCGCCGAGCTCGAGGCCGAGACCGTGATCGCCGCGCGCGAGCGCATCGCCGAGCGCGACCGCGAGACCGCGCAGATCGAGACCGACGCCGGGATCGCCAAGCTGCGCGCCGAGGCCGAGGCCCAGACCTACGATCGCGACTCGGCCGAGTCGGCGCGGCGCGCCCAGCGCGAGCAGGAGACCGCGCGCGCCGCGGCGCAGCTGCGCCACGACACCGCGCTGCAGGCAGCCGAGCTCGAGAAGGTGCGGATCGCGCACGAGGCCGAGATCGCGCAGGTCCGCGCGCGCGAGGCCGCCGCGGCCGCGCGGCTCGAAGCCGAGACCAAGATCGCCGTCGACGATCTGCGCCGCGCCGCGGCCAACCGCCAGACCGAGGCGGAGCTGCGGTTCCTCGAGTCCCGCCAGCGGATCGCGAACGAGACCTCGCAGGGCAACCTGTCGGCCCGCCTGATCGAGGCGCTGCCGCTGGTCGCCGAGAAGCTGCCCAAGCCGAGCGAGCTCCGGTCGATCTCGATCGGCAACGGCTCGGGCGCCCACGACGGCCAGGCGCTCGCGTCGCTGGTCGCGCAGCTGCTCGCGCTCGTCGACGGCTTCCGGGGCGAGGCCCGCGAGCCGAAGAAGCTGTCGTGAGGCCCGGCCTGAGCTTGCGCCGCCCCATGGTGGGCACGCTCCCGCTGTAGGCCCTACCCGCACCCGGCGAGCAATGTACCGCCGGTTTGTCCGGACGCGGCCTGCCGCCGGCGCGCTGCGCCATGAGATGCTGATCGGCAACATGCCGATCCGTATCCACGTTCCTGGGAGGTGAGCCGTGGTTGTGACGCGACGATCGAGCGCACTGGGCCTCGTGCTGGGCAGCCTCCTGCTGGGAGGCTGTAGCGAATCGCTGTTCGGAGTTCACCGTGGCGACGGCCAGGGGGGTGATGGCGGCGGTGGCGGCGATGGCGGCGGTGGCGGCGATAGCGGCGTCCCCGGCGGGACCTGCACCGGCACGTGCATCGCCGATGCCTCCGCAAACTTCGACGGCACCCCCGGCGGCGCGGGCCATCACTGGCGCTACCTCGAAGATCATCGCAACCGGATGTGGGCGGCCATGACCGGAGACCTCCAGGGCATGACCGGTCAGGATCCGGCCAACCACATCACCACGTGCGCCGCGCACCCCGAGGCGCGCGCGTGTACGGCGCTCCCCGGAGCGCTGCTGGTGTCGTCGGCCGGAACCAACAGCAACGCCGATCCGGCGATCGAATTCACCGCGCCTGCCGGCCAGGTGATCCAGCTCAGCTTGCATGTCTTCGTGCCGAGCGGCGACAACCCGACGATCCGGCTCTATCGCAACAGCCGCGAGGACGTGTTGTTCACCGGCATCGCCACCGCAGGCACCCGCCTCGACAAGGTGGTCACGCTCGATGCGCTCTCCAACGATCGCTTCCTGGTGGCGGTGATCCCGCCGGGGAGTAACCCGGCGATCGACGTGGGGCTCCACCTGACCGCCACCGCCACGACCACGACCTTCCCAGCGAGCTGCCAGTTCGCCTTCCAGTTCGACAACATCACGGGAAACAGCACGACGGACCTGGTGTGCCGCAACGGCGCCTTCACGCACCTCGGGAGCGCGGGGACGCCGGTGCCGCTCACGCTGGGCGGGGCACCGTTCGCGGAGCAGGGCAATGCGGCCCGGGTCCCCAGTGGCACGTACCTCCGGGACTTCAACTCAACCGACCTCATCGACCACGCCCAGGACGTCACCGTGCAGTTCTGGGTGCACGTGATCGCGTTCGGCGGCACCAACCCCGCGTGGCCGTTCTCCGACCTGGACCTGATCCAAGGCGGCGGGCTCGGGATCTCGATCCTCCCGGGCAGCGGGGGTCCGCCGCAGATCGACGTGAGGACCTGCACCAACCCCATCGGGGCCGTGGTCGCCGACGCGGTCGGTACGTTTCCGGCCATCGGCACGTGGCAGTTCGTTCGCGTCGTTCACACCGCCACCGGCATCGCGGTGTGCGTGAACGGAGCGGCCGTGGCGAACGTCGCTGCGGCGTCCACCAAGCTCAAGACCCTGTATCCGCCGAACCTGGGCAAGGATGCCGCCGCGCTCCCCAGCTCGGCCGCGTTCGACGGCTACGTCGACGATCTGCGCGTGATCACCGGCGCACTGCCGTGCAACTGACCTCGGCGCCGCTGGCGAGACCCCCAGCGCCCGGCCCGCCATCCAGCGTCACCTGCCGCGCAAGACCGGCCGCGGCGCTGGTGAGCCTGTGGGTGTATCGTGCGCGGGTGCGGTCCGCGTCGTTCGCGCTGCTCTCCGCCCTCGCCTTCGTCGCGACCGGCTGCGGCGGTTCGCGCCACTGCGCGAAGCCGGGCGATCGCGAGACGCGCGCGCCGGTGAAGGTCGAGCTGCCGCCGGTCGCGCTGGCCGGCTTCGCGCTCGGCGCCGACGCGGCAGCGGTCGAGGCTACCTGCGTCGCCGGCGGCGGCCAGATCGCGGCGCGCGGCGCGGCGTTGATGTCGTGTGGGGCGCCGGGCGGCTTCTTCGTGCTGCGCCTCGACGCGTGGGGGCGGGTCATCGAGGTCTCGGTCCAGAACGCGACCGTCACGCGGGCCGAGGCCGGCGCGGCGATCGACCGCGCGCTGGGCAACGATGACACGTTCGTCGAACGTACCGACTGGCCGTGGCAGGGCGGCACCGTGCACCTCACGAAAAACCCGCTCACGCTCCGCTACGACCGCGACGACATGTACGAGCGCACCGTCTACGGCCTGCCCAACTGCGGCGTGAACTGAGCGCCGCCGGGCGGGACTTGCTGCTGCGCGCAGGTCACGGGACAAGCGCCGGTCACAGGCCGGGGGGAGATCTCCCGCATGACCGCAGCGGTCAGCGCAACGGTCTTGATGGGCACCGGGCGATCATCGGGCATGCAGCTGATGCTCGCGAGCGGGTCACCGCTCAGATCCGCGGTGTGGCCGCGCGCGAGCTCGTCACTCACCGGGACAACCGCGGCCGTGCCGGCGATCGGGGATCGAAGATCGGCAAGTTCCTGCCATCGCGCCCGACCTGCAGTACAGTAGCCACATGGCGATCCGCCCCGAGCTACGCAGCGAGCTCCTGACCCTCTCACTGGAGGATCGCCACGAGCTTGCTGACGAGCTCTACGAGAGCCTTATCGCCGAGCCCCTCGATCCCGCGTGGGAACGCGCGTGGTCCCAGGAGATCGAGCAGCGAGTCGAGGACATCGTCGCTGGCCGCGTGGAGCTCATCGACGCCGACGAGGTTCATGCGGAGCTGCGTGCTGAGCTCCGCAACTCGTGCCGGTAAAGCCGATGCACCGCGCGACGACCATCCCGCTCCTCGGCGTGCTCCTCGCGGTCGCGGCTTGCTCGGGCGCGCCCAGGTCCCCCGGCGGACGGGCGGAGGCGTGCCTCCCGCCCTCCGAGGCACAGGCGCGGGCCACGGCCGGCGAGCAGCGGAACGAGGAGCGCTACCGGGAGGCGCTCGAGACGAAGGGCCTCGCGCCGATCGCGATCGACGAGAAGGAGGAGCTCTCGGTCCGCGAGAACGAGGCCGCGGCGCGCGACGGCGTCGTCACGCGAGACGAGGGCGGCCGCCGGGTGCGCTACCTGATCGGCCCGGAGGTCCGGAGAGCGTGCAACTACGATGCGCGCGGCTGGTCGCTCGCCAGGACCGCGAGCGGCGAGCTGTACACGGTCGAGCGCCGGCCGAAGGTCCTGCCGCCGGATCACATCACCGCGTGCGGCTGCCGGGTGGAGTCCGGCGCGGTGTGCGGCGGCGCCGCGGTGAATCCGTACAACGCCGGGCTGTACCCCATCCCCGACGACCTGGACTACAAGGGCTCGGTCCCGATCGAGTACGACCGGGAGGCGGAGTCGGTGCTGGTCACCGGCAGGCTCCCGAGCGGCAAGGCCTGTCCGCCGCCGGGGCCGCCGCCGCCGTGATGACGAGAGGTGAGCGGCGCCTCCGGCCGCGGCGTTCAAGCGGTGTGGCCGCCCAGCGCGAGCGCCGCGCCGCCTCGAGCGCGATCTGGCCCCCACCCGCCGAGCGACGCGGCTGGTAACATCGGAAGGACGTGACGGCGCGGACGCTCGACATCGATGGGTTCGTCGCGGCGTTCGAGCGGGATCGGCCGGGTGACGCCGTCGAGGCGCTGATCGCCGCGGGCGGCTGGGGCGTCGACGGGCACGATCGGATCGGCCTGTTCGCGCTCGAGGAGCGGCCGCGGATCATCGAGGACGCCTATCTGCCTGCGGGCGAGATCGGCGCGCTGTGGCTGAGGCTCGCCCGCGCGCGCCCGAAGGGGGCGGTGCGGCGCGGCGGCTGGGACACGATGCACGCCACCGGGTGGGGCCGCGCCTGGAGCGACGACGCCGGCCCCTTCGTGCTGATCGATCGCGACGGCCGGACGGCCTGGATCGAGGGCGAGCGGCTCGTCCTGCGCGATGGTGCGCCGGTGGATCGGAGCGAGGTGGCGGCCATCGAGCCGTACGTGTCGCGCGACTGGGTGCGGCGCGGCGTCCGCCTGCGCCTGCGCGACGGCAGCACCCGCGAGGTGACGCACGAGGACGATGACATGCCCGGGATCGATCCGACCTACGACGGGCTGAACCTGATGGCCGATACGGCCTGGACCCACGTCCTGGCGCGAGCGCTCCGCCACGGCCTCGGCCCGCCGATCGTCGACTGCACGTAGCGCGGCGCCCGCCGCCGCCGCCCGCCCATCAACGCTTGTCGGGATCGCCCCGCTTCTCCTGGTGAAGATTACGTACTTCGATCCGACGCGTGACCTGATCATCGTCGATGCGCGCCTCTGGGGCGCGGGGGTGACACCCCGCTCTTGCTGGCGATCGATACCGGATCTGCGGAGACAGTCATCGCGCCCTATATCGTCGACGATCTCGGCTACAGCCCGCGGGATGGCGAGTCCTTGACCACGGTCAGCGCGGCAATCGGCAAGGAATACGGCTACACGATGCGTGTGACGCAGTTCTCTGCGCTGGGGTTCGCTATTCCAGGCTTCCGCGTCCACGTCTTCGATCTGGCCGCCGGATACGGCATCGACGGTCTCATCGGCCTGCGGGGAATCCCGTACGGGGTTGGTCCACTCGCCGGGGGTGCGCGCGCCCTGCAGGGAGACGCTGCGATGCATCGCCTTACTTGGCGATGACCAGTAGCTCGCCGTTGCCTGTGAACGTGTTCGTCTCGTGCAGGTACACGACCGAGGACGAATCGACGGCGATGGATCGTGGGGCGAGGACGCCGTCGGCGAGCGTCTTCACCTCGCCGCCGGCGGCCGGAGCGCGGGCGATGGATCCGTTCGCAACGGCGCCGACGTTGCAATACAGCCCGCTGTTGGACCAGTAGAGGTTGCCGCCGTCGAGCGCGAGCGCCCCCGGTGCGGCTTGCTTCTCGGCGATGATCGAGGTGGTCGCGGCCGCCGTCAGGGGCTGCGCGCGAACGCTGCCGCTGGTGGTGCAGTCGACGCCGAGCGTGTCGGATTCGAGCCAGGAGATCCGCTGCTCGTCGGCGACGATGGCGCGAGGCGCCGTGAGTCCGCTGCCGATCGTCTCCGCGGTCCCGCCGACCTTGCCGACGCGGTAGATGCTGCCGTTGCGCTCCTGGTGGCCGCCCGAGAGGGCCCAGAACACGGAGGTGGCGTTGCTGGCGATGCTCACGCGCCCGCCCGCGTTCGACGCCAGCGTCACCGCATCCCCGCCGGTCTTGGCGATCTTCTCGATCGACCCCGTGGCCGCGCCGGTGCCCACCGATCCATCGGAGCCGTAGTAGACATTGTCGGCGTCGAGCGCGATCGACTCGATGAGCGGGCGTGTCACCAGCTCGACCGGTTCGCCGCCGTCGACGCCGACCCGCATCAGGTGGCTCGCCACGACGGCGTCTTTCCCCGTGAAGTCGACGGTGTAGAACACGCTCGTGCCGTCGGAGGCGAGCACGGCCCCGGCGTACCCCTCTGCGGGGATGGTGGCGAGCGTTCGAGGGTCTCCGCCGGCCTGTGCCCACGCGAGCACGCAATCGGCCTTCGTGCCGTGATAGCGGTTGGTCGTGTAGATGTTCTGGGCGTCGACGGCGACGACGAGCGGTTCTCCCAGCGGGCCCAGGAGCTCGCCCGGGGGCAGGCTGATCCCGCCCGAAGAACACCCCGATGTCGCGAACAGAACGAACACACCGAGCGGACCACATCTCATGAGGCGCAGCTTCGCAAGGAGCTCCCTGCGTGGCAACCCGTCCCCAAGGCCGCGCTGGCGTAAACGTTTGCCTATGCGAGAATGCCTCGTGCCGGCGGCGGGCGACGCGCGGCAGTTGCCGTGGCTCGCTGCGTGCCACGACTGTCCGGAGTGCAGACATGTCCGGTCTGAACCGGACGCCAATGAGGTGGACGTCACAACAAACGAACCTGGCATGGGCCTCACCCCACACGCAAAGCACTCAGCGCTTCTTGAACACCATCACACGGTCGCGGATCAGCGTCGACGGCAGCGGCGCGGTCTTCGACGACGGCTCGAGATACGTCCGGAAGGTGATCGTGCCGAAAGCCCCGTCCGGCATGCCATCGGGGCACGTCCCGTACGGGATCTCGAGGCAAGCTGGTTCGCCGTTGCACGTGCGCGCCAGCTTCCAGGCGTACAGCTTGGAAGCGTCGGGGCTGCCCGGCAGGTAGCGCTGCGCGCTGCCCGGATACCCATCGCTCGCGACGCTGGCAATGCCGACCAGCTTGTCGAGCGCGTAGGTACTGGCGTTCGAGTACACCGTCTTGCCGCTGACGTGGTGATCGACGCCGTAGACCATGTAGAAGTCGCTGGGACTCGAGAACACCACGCGCACGTTGGTGCCCGGGTAGGTCGTGTCGCGGTTGTCGCCGGCGCAGAACGACAGGTTCGCGATGCAGCTCTCGGGATCCGGCACGCCGTCGTCGACGAGGAGGCCTTGCGAGGTATAGCCGGGATACGCCTGGGTGATGGCGGTGCCGAGCTTCTGCACCGCTGACAGTAGCGAGGTCTCGGTGGGCGAGGTCGGCTTGGGACGTGCCGCCGGGCTCGGCAGCGCGCTGAGCGCGCGCTCGACGTTCGGGGTCAGCCGCAGCACGCGAGCGCCCGGGTTCGCAAGGTAGGACTCCTTCGCGGCTGGATCGGCCACCAGCGCCATCCGGAACAGCACACCGAACGTGTCGGCGCTCGCCCCGAGCCCGAACCTGCCGAGCTGCGGATCGAGGACGAGCAGGTTGATCGCTTGTTGCGGCGTCCCGGACGCGACCAGCGCGGCGGTCGCCAGGTTGGCCGACACGCTGTCCGCCGCGACCACGACGGCGGTCTGGCTCGCGAACGGCTGCGCATCGACCGTGCCGATCACGAGGTGGTTGAGCGTCTCCGACAGGCTCGCGAAGATCGACTTCGGGGTGCCGTTCGCGTCGACCCGCTGCATCAGGTACGGCGTGAACCCGAAGTAGGCCGCCTGCGGCGCGGTGGGCCCGATGAACACGATGGCCTCGTCGGCGCGCAGGCGCCACTGGCTCGCCGTGCCGTCATCGCGCGCCCCCGGGTTGGGGATGGTCTGGCCGGGCGCCGGCGGCACGAACATCGCGGCGTAGGGGCTCGATGGGTTGTTGCCCGAGCAGGACGTCTCGCAGCACTGGGTCATGTCGAGGAACTCGAAGCTCCCCGGCTGCACGAGGAAGCCGCGCGCCGCGAGCGCCGCCTCGAGGGTGACTGCGGCGCTGGACGCCGCCTCGAGCTCGGGGGCTGGCGGCTGGGTGCCGCACGCGAACATCAGCAAGGGAATCGCGAGCATGGTGCGTTGCATGTCGGGACCTACAGCAACGCGCGTGCCGAGGGCACCGGAACCTCGAGGTACTAGCTGGCGCGGACGCGATCGGCCACGCCTGGAACCTCGACGTTCCACTGCTGTCGCATCGCCCGACAGCGGCGTGGCGGATTCCACCGCTCCGTGCCGGCGCTCACGCGATCGCGCACGACAGCCCCTGTCTTCATCTCTCCGCCGGGACGTTTGCCGGCTGGAGCGGCGGCGGGTGCACGGGCACCGACACCTGCACGGTGACGGTCACGGCGAACCACGGTGAAGGCGACGTTCGTACCCGGTGGCCAGGACCATGTAGCGTATTGAGATCCGAAACCGCTTGTTCAGTGTGCGGGGCGCGCCGGGTGCGTTGGGGCGATCAGGTCGCTCAACACCCAGCAAGGCCACGTGCCCTTGCAGGTCCTGCGATAGCTGATCCGGCCCCCGGGCTCGACCACGAAGACGGCAGCCGCGGGCGGGTCTAGCTGTGGACCGAACTGGTCCTCGAGAACGTTGAGCGCCAAACGTGCATAGCTACGAGGCCTCCGCAACGTCTTTTATTTCGAACGACGATGTCTCCGAGTCGCCCCATGAGCCCTCCTGGAGTGCATACTACTCTGCTGGCGATAAGGATGAGACAGGCCGCGTGCCGTTCGCCGACTTCGGACCGCTCAAGGTCCCGGCGCAGCTCACCGACGAGCAGGTGCTGTTCCTGTCCGACATCTTCCCGACCGGCAGCAGAAGCTCAAGCTCCAGCAGGACCGGCCGCTGGCGGTGCGCGAGGCGATCCTCGCCTGCCGCAGCGCCGGCATCGTGTCGATCCTCGGCGTCTACGCAGGGTTCGTCGACAAGTTCCCGCTCGGGTCGCTGATGAACCGCGGCCTCACGATCCGTACCGGCCAGTGTCATGTTCAGCGCTACATGAAGAAGTTGCTCGCGCGCATCGAGGCCGGTGACATCGATCCGAGCTTCGTGGTCTCGCACCACATGAACCTCGGCGACGCCGCCACGGGCTACGAGACGTTCATGCACAAGACCGATGACGTCATGAAGATCGTCCTGCGCCCGTAACTGGCCTCCACCCACGATACCTACACGCGTCCGCGACATGGCCACATGCGTCCTCGTGCCGCCCAGCTGTGGCCACCATCACGCTCGCCGCGCACCGGGACGTCGTGGAGAAACCGCGCGGGTGAGGCGTCAGAGCACACCCGGCTTGGCCGAAACGGCGAGCGCTTCGGTCGGATGTGCCGTCCATGTTACGAGGCCCGCTGGGTGGATCGACGATTTCATGCTCCGAGAGGCAGGCAACGTAGGCGTGCTCACGCGGCCCGTCGCACCTGCGTGATGCAGCATCCTGCCGCGGACTTGCTCGTAACCTCGGCGCGGTAGCTGCATGGAGGCGCCGCATGCAAGCAATCGCGCCCCACCTTCGATGGCCTGCTGCTGCTCCTGTTCCTGTTCTGCTCCTCTTCGCTCCTTTCACGGCCCGCGCGGGGTCCCGTGCCCATGCTTGATCTGAGCTGGATCACCGAGACCATGGCGATCGGTGGCAGCTTCCCACCGATGCTGACCCAGGCGCTGGCGAGCGATCACGGCGTGGCGGCGGTCGTCGACCTGCGCGGTGAAACGTGCGACGACGCGGAGCTGCTCGCCAAGCACCGCATCGACTTCCTGCACCTGCCGACGATCGACTTCGCGCCGGTCAGCCCGGCCAAGCTGCATCGCGGCGTCGAGTTCGTCACCGCGCATACCTCTGCCGGGCGACGCGTCCTGGTGCACTGCGCACACGGGATCGGACGCTCCGCCGTGCTGGGACTGTGCGTGCTGGTCGAGCACGGTCATGCGCCGATCGACGCGCTCGCCCTCGCCAAGAAGCGCCGCCGCTGCGTGTCGCCGAGCCCCGCGCAGTTTGGAGCCTGGGCCGCGTGGCTCGCGATTCGACGGATCGAGCGCCGGGCGACCTGGAGCGTCCCCACCTTCGACGAGTTCAAGGCGATCGCGTATCGCCACTTCCGGTGAGGCTGGTGTTCAGCGCTCGGGGAAAGGATCCCCTCCGAGGTTCGTTTCCTGGCTCGCAGCGTGCCACGACCGTCCGGAGTACAGACATCTCCGGTCTGAACCGGTCAGAAGCCTACCTGGAGCCACGTGATCGCGCCCGCCTGGACCGGCACCGGCGCGTTGTAGAGCACCTCATCGGAGCGCGACATCACCTTGACCATCGCCGTACCGGTGTCGGCCGCGACGCCGAGGGCCATGAAGGCGATCATCTGATCACCGGGTGGCGCATTCGCCCAGACAAACGGCTCGCCCTGGTTGAAGATCATCTGGGCCGCGCCAGCGACCTGGGCGCTGCCGATATAGGCACCGGGCGAAGGAAACGACACGTGGATGGTGGCGAGCGCGGGGTCATCCGAGAGGTGGAGCGCCGTGAGATAGGTATTCCACAGCGTGGTGGTGATGACCGGCGTCAACACATCCCCGGCGGACGCGACATCGACGCCCACCAGGCTGGTCCGCCGGTCCTCGCGGTCCTCGGCGATGCGCAGGACAGCGCTGGTGGCGCGCTCGGGGATGGCGACGCTGAAGTTGCCGTTGCCATCGGTGGTCGTGTGGTGTGCGCTCTCGACCTCCACGACGCGCAGCCCGTCGACGAGCTGCATCGCCCCGCACTGGCCAGGATTGCGAATGTCGAACACGATGCAGACGTGGCCGGCCACGTCCGGACCGGTCGTGCACCCCCACGTGACCGCGGCGATGACGAAGCCCGTGATGGCGTTCACGACCGAACGCAAAACAAATCGCATCATACCATCACGTCATTGCACGGGTTGATTGCCCAGCTCCACGCGTGCGAGCTATTGGCCGCAGACGACGGGGAAGTACAGGACCACGGGCGGGAAGCCGGCCTCGGGGAGGGTCATCACCGGAGACAGGATGCCCGCCGCAGATTGCGCCATCATCTCGCGTACCGAGTGCGCGGCCTGGTACGTGGCCGCGTTGTAGTTCGGGCCCGGGAACAGGGCGAGGAGATCCCACGTCCGGTTTTCCACGTCCGTCCCGTGGGCGTTTTCGAGGACGTGATAGTGGTCGAACTGGCCGTAGCCATCGACGTGGTGGGTCTGCGCCGCCGGGGCGCTGGTGCCGAACACGGCGTAGAGGTTCGGCCGGCTGGCCGTGTTGTAGGCGGTGTTGATGATGCCGTGCGGGCCCACGGGCCAGATCTGGTAGACCTCGGTCTGCGGGGTCAGGGCGCCCGGGAAGACCATCGTGCACAGCGCGCCGTTCACGAAGGCCGGCTCGACGGCATCCGTGGCTGCGTTGATGCGGACGTCATTGGCCGACACGCTGGTCGCTTCGCCAGCGTCCGTGGCATCAGCGACGCAAGCGGTGACGAGGGACACGAAGAGGAGAGACAGGGTCGTACGCATGGGCATGATCTCCGAGGTGAGTGGGGTTGAGTGAGGGACCATTACTCAAGTCCCGTGCCACGCGTGG
Source organism: Cumathamnion decipiens (assembly GCA_032356425.1). Lineage (NCBI taxonomy): Eukaryota > Rhodophyta > Florideophyceae > Ceramiales > Delesseriaceae > Cumathamnion > Cumathamnion decipiens. Next base: position 28,904 of record JAUKWE010091346.1, on the reverse strand, counting down.
CCCACGTGATTTCGCGGTGTTCCGGGGCAGGCCCGGTGATCGGGCGGTACAACTTGATCGATCCGGTACAGATTGACCGGACAACGTCCCTGCGCTGAGGGTCCAGGGCCGGCCGAACCTGCTGGCCGCACCGGACGTGTTCGAATGATGCACAATGGGCAGATCGATCATGCTTGTGCAGCTTGATCGTACCCTGATCAGGTTCAATCAATCTGGTTTGCGAGGGCGGATGATCCCGTATCGTTCCAGCCGGCGAATCAGCGCTCCGCGTGACATGCCCAGCTGCTTGGCGGCGCGGCTCTGGTTCCCGCCGCACGCCGTGAGCACCTCGATGATGTTCTGGCGGTCTCCGTCGGCCTCCGTCACATCCGGTTCCTCGGCCAGGGCCGTGTGCTCGCGATCACCGGGCCGCACCTTCTCGACGGGCAGGTGGGCCGGGGTGATGGGGGAGTTTCCGGCCAGGAGGACCGCCCGCTCGATGACGTGCCTGAGCTCGCGGATATTGCCCGGCCACCGGTAGGCGCGTAGCAGCGCGAGCGCCTCCGCTGAGATCGTCGCCGGGACGCCGAGGTGCCGGGACGCGTGGAGCAGGAAGGTGCGCGCGAGCGGCTCGATGTCTCCCGGTCGGTTACGGAGCGGCGGGATCTCCAGCGTGGCGCCGGCCAGGCGATAATACAGGTCCTGGCGGAACAGCCCGCGTGCCGCGTGCTTCTCGAGATCGCGGTTGGTCGCCGCGATGAACCGCACATCGAGCGGCCGCGTCTTCACGCCTCCGACCCGCCGCACCTGCTTCTCCTCGAGGACGCGCAACAGCTTCACCTGCAAGCTCATCGGCATCTCGCCGATCTCGTCCAGGAGGACCACGCCGCCATCGGCGGTCTCGAGCAGGCCAGGCTTGACCCCCACCGCGCTGGTGAACGCGCCGCGCTCGTGGCCGAACAGCTCGCTCTCGAGCAGGGACTCGGACAGCGCCCCGCAGTTGAGGCGCAGGAACGGCTTGGTCGCGCGCGGCGACCGGCGGTAGATCTCCTCGGCCATCACCTCCTTGCCGACCCCGGTCTCGCCGACGATCAGCACGCTGATGTCGCCCGCTGCGATGCGCTCGGCGATCCGGAACAGCTCCTGCGTGACCGTGTCGGCGACCACCCTGCCTTCGGAGATCGCGAGCCCAGGGCCGCGATACTCCGGCACGGGCTGGGCCCTGGCGAGCAACTCCTCCCCGGTGCGACCGTCATCCGGGAACTGGGCGATGGCCCACGAGGCCACGACCTCGTGCTTGGCCAGATCGCTCGCGATCCGCTCGAGCACCAGGCGCGACTGCTCGGTATACGCATCGACGATCAAGATCGCGTACACCGATGGACCACACTCACCCACGACGTCACTCGTACGCAGCGCGGTGGCCAGGATCTGACGCACCCCGACGTCAGGGACATGTCGATCGACATGGAGGCAGGCCACCGAGAACCGGCTGCCCATCCGCTCGGCCCGGGCACACTCCTCCTTCAGCCGGACCTCGAAGTGCTCGTGGGCCCAGAACCGCCGCGGGTGCACCGTCGCGGCGCCGCGCTGGATCAACAACGCCGCCGATCCCACCATCACGACGTCACCGACCGCGAGCTCGCGCGTCACGCCGGGAGGCAACCGCACCCCGTGGAGGTGCGTGCCGTTGGAGCTGCCCAGGTCGCGGATCGTCGGGCGCGGTGTCATCGCCAGGATCGCGTGCCGGCGCGAGACGAGCGGATCGTCCACGTAGAGCTCGTTCGAATTGGAGCGGCCGAGCGTCACCTCGCCGGACTCAGGCAAGGAGTAGATGGCGATGAAGTTCTGGGACAGTACCAGCACCGACAGGGTCTCCCCGCCTGCCAGCACCTCCTCGCCCGATGCGGCCACGGTCATCGCCGGGACCACCGTTACCGAGCCCGTGTCCTGGCCGTCGACTTTGGGTGGTTTGTCCCAGGGAGCAGCCAAGGGGATGCTCAAGGTACCGTCCCCGCATGGCCCACGCAATCGAGGCCATGGCTAGCCGCTGACCCCATGCGAACGCTCACCGAGATCAACGAAGCGTGAGTGGAGCACGAATCGGGCATGAGGCTAGCTCATGGCGCGCTGCGTCAGGCCGATGCTTAGGCGGTGTGCTGGATCTTCCATGCGCAGGAGCACCCGGCAAATCGCGCAGAACCGCAAGCGACAATCGGAGACCGACAGGGAAATGTAATTGTCGCCAATTAGGAGTAGGTAGCCGGCTGCGGCTGCGCGTACCTGGCAGCTTCCCATTCCTGGCATCGTCCATCGTCAAGCGATCCGGTCTTGATTACGCTGCGATCGGTGACCGAGCCCGACCGGATCCAGCGGGAGCGCGCCGCGCTCGAAGCGAGGGTGGCTGCCGAGCAGCCGCGCGCGGATCTACGGTTTCGTGACCTCGTCGATCTCGCACCTGACGGCGTGGTCGCATGTGACCAGACCGGCACGATCCTCCTCGTCAACGTTGCCGCGGAGCGCATGTTCGGCTATCCGCGGTCGGAGCTGATCGGCCGGCCGATCGAGACGCTGATACCCGAGCGCGTGCACGCGAAACACCCGGGCCACGTGGCGCGGTTCATGGCCGCCCCGAACCTGCGGCCGATGGGCTCGGGGCTCGAGCTCGCCGGCCGGCGCAAGGACGGCAGCGAGTTCCCCGTGGAGATCAGCCTGAGCCCGATGCAGGGCGAGCGCGGGCTGATGGTCTCGACGACGATCCGCGACATCACCGAGCGTCGCGCGATCGAGCGCGATCTGCAGCGCCTCGCCGCGATCGTCGATTCGTCCGAGGACGCGATCATCGCCGCAACGCTGACCGGCGATGTCACGGCGTGGAACGCGAGCGCCGAGCGGATGTTCGGGTATGCGGCGATCGAGGTGGTCGGAGCCTCGATCGCGAAGATCATCCCGGACGGCAAGCTCGATCACGAGCGCACGATGCTCGATGGGATCGCGCGCGGTGAAAAGGTCCCTGCCTTCGAGACGACGCGGCGCCGCAAGGACGGCACGCTGATCGACGTCTCGATCCGGCTCTCGCCGATCATCGAGGCTGGGCGCGTGATCGGCGCATCCAAGGTGATGCGCGATATCACGGAGCGCAAGCGCATCGAGGAGACCGCGCGGCGCGCGAATGCCTATCTGCTCAACGCGGTCGATACGATCCAGGACGCGTTCGCGATCTACGACGAGCACGACCGGGTGGTGCTGGTCAACAGCGCGGTTCGCAAGGTCTTCGGCGGCCACATCGCCGACACCGTCGTCGGGGGCAGCTTCGAACAAGCGCTCGATGCAGGCCTGGCCGCCGGCGTCTACGAGCTGGGGGCCATGTCGCGCGAGGAGCTTCGCGCGACTCGCCTCGCCCACCACCGCGACCCATCCGGCACGTTCGAGCTCCGCACCACCAGCGGCCGGATCCTGCGCGTGCTCGAACAACGTACGCCGGAGGGCGGCACGGTGTCGCTCTACGTCGACATCACGGCCGATGTCGCGCGCCAGGCGGAGCTCCACACCGCGCGCACCGAGGCCGAGGCGGCCAGCGCGGCGAAGAGCGAGTTTTTGTCGTCGATGAGCCACGAGCTGCGGACGCCACTCAACGCGATCCTCGGGTTCGCCGAACTCCTGTACCGCGACCGCAAGGAGCCGCTCAGCTCCCGCCAGCTCGAGCGGCTCGACCACCTCCAGCGCGGCGGCGCGCACCTCGTGCGGTTGATCGATGACGTCCTGGACCTCGCGCGGATCGAGGCGGGCCGGGTCGAGATCTCCTCCGAGCCGATGACGGTCGCCGAGGTCGTCGGCAGCGTCGTATCGACGCTCGAGCCGATGGCCGCGCGTCACGGCGTTGCCTTGCGCTACACGCCCGGCGACGTCTCGACGACCGTGGTCGCCGATCGTACCCGGATCTCGCAGATCCTCATGAACTTCGGATCCAACACGATCAAGTACGGGCGCAAGGGTGGGCACGCCACGTTGCAGGTCCGTCGATCAACAACGGGCATGGTCCGGATCTCGGTGAGCGACGATGGGATCGGCATCCCGGCAGACAAGCAGTCGAAGATCTTCGAGCCGTTCCAGCGTGCAGGCCAGGAGTCTGGCCCGATCCAGGGGACCGGTATCGGGCTCGCGATCTCCAAGCGACTCGCGGCATTGATGGGGGGCAACGTCGGCTTCTCGAGCGAGGCCGGCCGCGGTTCGGAGTTCTGGATCGAGCTGCCCGAATACCGCGTGCCGGCCGGCAAGTTGCCGATCCCCCACGCGCGGGTCGAGAGCGAGTCACCGCTCGCGACCGAAGGCTCGCGTTACCTGATCGTCTATGTCGAGGACAATCCCTCGAACATCGCGCTCATGCACGCGGTGATCGAGGATCTTCCGCGGCTCGAGATGCTCACGGCGTCGACCGCGGAGGTCGGCCTCGAGCTCATTCGCACGCGGCGACCGGCTGCGGTGATCATGGACATCAACCTGCCCGGGATGAGCGGGATCGAAGCCACGCGCAAGCTCGCCGAGTGGCCGGAGACCCGGTCGATCCCGGTGATCGCGCTGTCGGCGGCGGTGCTGCCGAAGGACAGCGCGCGCGCGAAGGAGTCGGGCTTCTATCGATACCTGACCAAGCCGGTGAAGATCGACGAGCTGATCACAACGCTCGAAGCGATCCTGTTGCAGGAGGCTTGAGCGCCGCGCCGGCGACGCCCAATCTTGTCCAGCGGATCGAGCAGCGTCCCCGCGACTCTTCGCAAACTGTCAAGCACGACGTTCCACATCGCGACGGCGCGGCCCGATCCGGTGTGCGCCGGTCCGGAGTGATCGAGCCTCGCTACGGGTAAGGCTCGATTCGACTTTCCTTGGTTTCGGCTATGATTCACGCTTCGTGGAAGCAGCTATCACGGTCCTGGTCGTCGATGACAACCCCGAGAATCGTGCGCTCGCCGGGACAGCGCTCGAAGACGAGGGGTATCGCGTCGTGTTCGCGACGGGTGGGGAGGAAGCCGTCGCAGCGGCCTCGGTCGAATCTCCCGCCTGCGTCCTGATGGACGTCCGCATGCCGAAGGTCGACGGGATCATGGCGTGCCAGCGGATCCGGGCGATGCCGGGAGGCGCCGAGATCGCGATCGTGTTCGTCACCGCGCAACGCGAGGTCGAGACGTTCGATCGTGCGCTCGCTGCCGGCGGTGATGACTTCATCACCAAGCCGTTCCGGCCCCAGGAGCTGCTGGTCCGGGTGCAGACCGCGCTGCGTTTGCGCCGGATCGCGACCGAGCGCAGCGAGCTGTTCGATCAGCTCAAGCACCAGCGCGATCGCCTCATGCGGCTCGAGCTCCAGAAGGAGCATCTCGTCGCGTTTCTGGTCCACGATCTCAAGAACCCGGTCAACGCGATCGAGCTGCACGCGCAAGTCGTGCTTCGCCACGCCGAGGATGTCGACCGATCGCGACGCTCCGCCGCGCGGATCTGTGACGAGACCCGCGCACTGTCACGGATGATCACGGACCTCCTCGACATCAGCAGGGCCGATGAAGGCCGGCTCGCCCCGGTCGCGGGCGCGATCGATACCGGTGCGCTCGTTCGCAGCGTGCTCGACGAGCTGGAGGTGCGCGCGTCACAGGCCGGCGTGCGGATCGCGACCAGCATCACCGCCCCGGCAATTCACGCGGATCCGGATCTGATCGCGCGCGTGCTCGCGAACCTGATCGACAACGCGATCCGCCATGCCCCGGAGGGAACCGAGGTTCGGGTGACCGTGACGCCCGAGGCCGATGGCATCGAGCTACGTGTCGCCGACGCCGGGCCAGGCATCCCGCCTGATCTGCGCGAGGTCGTCTTCGAACGGTTTCGAAGCGGGAGCGACACCGCGGGTCGCTCGAACCGCGGGCTGGGCCTTACGTTCTGCAAGCTCGCCGTGGAGGCGCACGGTGGTCGCATCTGGATCGAGGATGCCTCTCCGGGGGCCGTGTTCTGCGTGAGGCTCGCCGATGACGCTCGGTGACCGGTCGATCCTCACGCGTGGGCCGCCGATAAGGTGGACTTGAGGTTGACTCGGGCCACGGAGCACGCGATGCTAGGGAGTTGCAGCTGGGTGCAGGGACAGAAAAGGCGGCACTTGTGACTCCCCGGGTGGAAAATCGGTGACGTCCGAGCTCGCAGAAGCCGTGAGGAAGCTGCTTGCTGGACCGCCGGGCGAGGACAGCTCGTCGAAACAGGTCGCGAGCCGTGCCATCCAGGCGTGCCAGCAGCTCTCGCAGCATCTGTCGAAGCTCCTCGGTGAAACGGGGGTCCAAACGCTGTTCGATCGCAGCGTGGTCCTGGAGAGCAGGCAGTTCGCGTGGCTCGCGATCGCGAAGGCGAATCCGAGCAGGTCCACAGGCAGCACGTTTGCGTTGTTAGGAACATTGATGGAGCAACAAGATCTAGAAACGGCCACCGAGGCCTTGGTCGCCATCCTGTCGACGTTCCTGGATCTGCTGGGGCGGTTCATCGGCGAACGGCTCGTCGAACGGCTTTTGAATGAAGTGTGGCCTTCGATCTTTCCGCACGCGGTAAAGGAGACGACGTGAGCAAGCGAGTCGTGATCAACAAGCTACCGACCGGCGTTCCCGGTCTCGATGACGTGCTAGGCGGCGGGCTCTCCGAGTTCTCCTTCAACTTGATCGCGGGTGGACCCGGGTGCGGGAAGACCACGCTGGCACATCAGATCATGTTTGCGACCGCCACCGTCGAGCGACCCGCGTTGTTCATCACGATCGTGGGCGAGCCGCCGCTCAAGATGCTCCGTTATCAGCAGCAGTACTCGTTCTTCGACGACAGCAAGATCTCAGCGTGCATCAACTTCCTGAACCTCGGCGGCGAGCTGCTCGACGCCGGGCTCGAGTCGGTCCTGGCGACCATCGTCAAGGAGGTCGAAGCAACCAGCCCCAGGCTCGTGTTCGTCGATTCGTTTCGTTCGCTGGTCCGGAAGTCGATGGAACCGGGGGAGATGGAGCTGCAGAGCTTCGTGCAACGGTTGAGCCTTCACCTGACGGGCTGGGAGGCGACCACGTTCCTGATCGGGGAATACGAGGAGCGAGAGGTCGAGAGCAACCCGATCTTCACCATCGCCGATGGCATCTTGTGGCTGTCACAGTCGACCAGCCGCAACTCGATCGTGCGCAAGGTTCAGATCGTGAAGATGCGCGGGCAGGCTTCAATTCCGGGCCTTCACACGATGAAGATTTCCGGCGATGGGCTCCGGGTCTATCCGCGCCTGCCGGACCCCGGCCGGCAGTTGGCCAGGCGGTCCGATCACGCGGCACGCCGGAAGACCGGCGTCGCAGGCCTCGACGAGATGCTGGGCGGCGGAATTCCCGCAGGGTACTCGGTGGTGGTCGTCGGACCGTCCGGCTCGGGGAAGACGACGCTCGTGACGCAGTTCATTCGTGAAGGGATCGATCAAGGCGAGCCGGGTGTGATCGCGGTGTTCGAGAAGCGCCCGGACGAGTACCTGACCACGGCGCCGGGCGCTGCCAAACTCAGTCATCTCGTAGCCGACCACAAGCTCAAGATGCTCTATCTTCGTCCGCTCGATCTCTCGGTCGATGAAACGATGGAGGAGATCGCAGCCGCGGTGAAACAGGTCGGTGCGATCCGGGTCGTGATCGACTCGCTGATGGGATTCGAGCTTGCGCTGGCCCCATCGTTCCGCGAGGATTTTCGGGAGTCGCTCTATCGGATGGTTGGTGCGTTGGTCGATCTCGGCGTCACCGTGTTGATGACGGCGGAGATCGTCGACTCCTACACGGAGCTGCGGCTCAGCCCTCACGGGATCTCGTTCCTGACGGATGGCATCATTCTCCAGCGCTACGTCGAGCTCGAAGGCGAGCTCCGCAGGGTGCTCGTCGTGGCCAAGATGCGTGGCTTCGACCACCAGAAGCAGCTGAGGCTGTATGACATCGGCCCGAGCGGGCTCGTCATCGGCGAACCGCTCGTGGACTACGAGGGGATCCTCACAGGGGCACCCCGGCGGATTTCGCCGAAAGCCACCTGAGTCGGCTACGACGCCCGCCGGTTCAAGACGTACGCTGATTCATCAAGCCAGTGAGTACCCCGCGCAATTCATGCGCCCGCGCGATGAAAGTTGCGCATCGCCTGGCGAAGACCAGGTGGAGATTACGGTTGCGCGACGCTGTTTCGTGACCTATGATTTGAGGATTATGCTCGAGGGCCCGATGGTGCTCGTTGTCGACGACAACGAGGAGGATCAGGCGCTCGTGCGAGCGACGCTCGAGGACGACTACAACGTAGTGCTCGCCGCGGATGGCGAAGCGGGAATTGCGGCTTTCGAGTGCGTGCAGCCGCAATGCATCCTCCTCGACATCTGGATGCCGCACATGGACGGAATCACCGTGTGCCGGAAGATCCGCGCGCTGCCCGGCGGCGCGAACGTCGCGATCGTGTTCGTCACCGCGCAACACGATGTCGACACGTTCGATCGGGCCATGGCCGCGGGTGGCGATGACTTCGTGACCAAGCCGTTGCGGCCAAGCGAGCTCGGCGTCCGCGTGCAAACCGCGATGAAGCTCCGGCGGATCGCTGGCGAGCGTAGCGAGTTCTACGAACTGGCCAAGCACCAGCGCGATGACCTCCAGCGCTTCCAGCTCCAGATGCGCGATGCGAACGAGCACCTCGTGATCACAGGCGTGCAAGCTCAACAGCTGACCGACGAGGCGAACGCTGCACGGGCGAAGGCCGATGCGAACGAGGAGCGGTTCCGGACGCTCGTCACGACCTCGACGGCGCTCGTCTGGCAGGCAACGGCTGATGGCCGAGTTCACGTCGATCACGAGAGCTGGCGGAAGCTCACGGGCGTCGACGCAGGACAAGGTGAATGGGGTTGGCTCGAGGCGGTTCATCTGAAAGATCAAGATCGCGTGCGTGAAGCTTGGGCCGCGGCGGTGGCCACGGCGAGCCCCTACACGTGCCAGCACCGGATCCGACGAGCCGAAGGTGGGTACGCCTGGGTGCTGGCGCATGCAGCACCCATCCCGAAGTCGGGGCCCGTGCGCGAATGGATCGGGATGATGACCGACATCTCCGATCGCGTGCGCATCGAGCAGGCGCGGGAGCGGTTCATCGGGATCTTGGGGCATGATCTGCGGAACCCCCTGAACGCGATCCTGATGGGAGTCGAGTTGCTCGGCGGTCTCTCGGATCGACAAACGAATGTCGTTACCAACATCAGGAGGAGCGTGCATCGCATGGAGGGGATGATTCACGACGTGCTGGATTTTGCGCGCGGAAGGCTCGGGGGTGGCATCCCCGTCGCGCCGAAGCACTGTGATCTGTGCCGGATCTGCGACGAGGTTATCCAGGAGATGAAGCAGGCGTATCCGGCTCGAGTGATGGTGTTTGAAGCAACTGGCGATCTACAAGGAGAATGGGATCCAGATCGCGTCGAGCAGGTGATTTCGAATCTGGTCGGCAACGCGGTCACGCACGGCGCGGGTTCGATCCGCGTGACCGCTCGCGACGAGGGCGATGAGATCGTCATGACGGTACACAATCAGGGGCCGCCGATTCCTGATGTCGTGATCCCGACAATATTCGACCCATTCATGAGGGTCGCCCAGAGTGGCGATGGCCCGAAGAGCGGTGGTGATGGCTTGGGCCTCGGGCTCTACATCGTGAGTGAGATCGTCCACGCTCATCGAGGAACGATCTCCGTCGCCTCGGTAGATGGTGAGGGCACGACCTTCACGATCCGATGGCCGCGAACGACCAGTGGAGACCGGAGGCGAAGGGCGCCTCCTGAGTGATCGCGAGGCGCGCGAGCACCTGGCGTTCGCCAGCGGCCGCCAGCAGCACCCTGGTCGAGCCATAGTCGGCGGTATGCGATTTCACTTCGAGCATTCGCTGCCGACCGTGATCGTCCGCGTGGATCGCGCAACGGGCGAGTGCGTCCTCCAGAAGCGAGGGGACGTCAACGGTGACGTGGTCTACGAGCTGATCCTCAACGGCAAGCTGTTGATGGATTCTCGGGAGCACACGAGCGAGGAGGCGCTCGCGAAGATCGGGCTGCGCGAATGCCGCGGCGACGAGCTCGCGGTGCTGGTCGGCGGGCTCGGGTTCGGCTTCACCCTGCAAGCGGTGCTGCGCGAGCCGAGGGTGGCGCGGGTGGTCGTCGTCGAGCTGGAGCCGCTGCTCGTGGCGGTCCTCGCGCGCGAGGACGTCCGCGCCGAGCTGCCGGCTCCCGACCTCGCCGATCCTCGCGTGGTCGTGCAGGAAGGCAACGTCCGCGACTGGATCGCCGCGGCGGAGCACGGCCGGTACGACCTCATCCTGCTCGATGTCGACAACGGCCCGGAGTCGCTCTCGGCGGTCGGGAACCTCGACCTCTACTCGGAGGCCGGGCTGCGCCAGTGCCGGGCGGCCCTCCGGCCCGGCGGGCTCTTGGCGATCTGGTCCTCGGAGCCAGCGCCGGAATGCCTGCGCCGTCTCGAGGCGTGCTTCGAGGAGGCTCGCGAGTGGATCATCCCCGTTCGCCGCGAGCGCCGGCAGATCGAGTACCGGATCCTTACCGGTCGTCGCCATGAGCGCGTCCCGAAGCCCGACATTCATGATGATTGACAAAAACATAGTCGCAGCGAGCCCGTAAGCAACATCTTGGCGTCCGCCGACCGACTTCAGTTGACAGAGCGATGTTTTCAGGGTGAACTCAACAACCCCGCTAAGGTTGACTCGAAATCTTGGTAGGGCGACCTCACAGCGCCGGTAGGCCGAACCCACACATCCTGGTAGCAGGACAAGCTCTCAAATTCTGAGATTGGCGGAAACTTCCAATGCCGAACATCAACGACGACGCGTCCCGCAAGCAAGCTCTCGAGGCGGTCATCGCCAAGCTCAAGAAGGAGGTCGACGCCCTCACGGCGCACCACCAGGCCGCGGAGGCTGGGGAAAAGGCGATCGCCGGCAAGATGGGGGTGCCAGGGGTGGATCCGCCGCAGTACTATGCGCAGGTCGACGAGCACGTGAAGACGGGCGCCTACTTCAAGTCTTCCAAGCCCAAGTAAACCTCACCGCACTCCGTGTTTTTACGTTGGCGAGGCGCTAGAGGCCTCTCGCATCCGTTCGTGGACAGTCTACCATGCGTCACGACCATTCGGTAACCCAGCTCATCTTGAAGGTAGCGAGCCGCTGCAACCTCAATTGCAGTTACTGCTACGTCTACAACGCCGAGGACAAGAGCTACCTTGCCCGACCCAAGGTGATAAGCGACGTGGTGTTCGACGCGGTCCTGACGAGAATCGCGGAGTACTGTACTCCGCGTCCGGGGCACCGGATGTCGCTCTCGTTCCACGGCGGAGAACCGACGCTGATCGGCGTCGAGCGGTTCCGCGAGCTCGTGGATCGCGCGCGGCGCAGGCTCGGGGAGCGCCTCCGGGGGATCGCGATCCAGACCAACGCGACGCTGCTCGACGCGCGCTGGGCTGACACGTTCAAGGACCTCGAGATCGCCGTCGGCGTGAGCCTCGATGGCCCCGCCGAGATCCACGACGCGACCCGCGTTGATCACGCGGGGCGCGGATCCCACGCCGCGACGTTGGCGGGCATCGAGGCCCTGCGGCGGGCGAAGCTCGCCCCCAACATCCTCTGCGTCGTCAACCCGCGGCGCTCGGGTGGCGAGACGTACCGATATTTTCGCTCGCTGGGCGTCACCGTGATGAGCTTCCTCCTGCCCGATGTCTCGCACGACAACCGGCCCCTGCTCTACGCGGGCCTGATCCCGAGGCCGGTCGCCGCGTACCTCATCGACGTGCTGGAGGCCTGGGCCGAGGAGGACGATCCCGACGTGAATATCCATATCTTCGAAGGGCTGCTGAAGCGGATGCTCGGGGGCGGCGGCGGCCACGATGATTTCGGCAACGTCGGGAGCAACTACCTCGTGATCGAGACCGACGGGGCGATCGAGGGCAATGACGTGCTCCGCGTCTGCGCCGAGGGGATGGGGAGCACCGGGCTGAACGTGCTCGAGAACAGCTTCGACGATCTCGCCAAGGGAAACCCGCTCATCTTCCAGGCGGTCCGAGGGGAGATCCCCCTGCCCGGCGTGTGTGCGACGTGCCCGGAGCACGACATCTGCGGGGGCGGTTATCTGCCTCACCGGTACTCGCGCAAGAACGGCTTCGACAACCCCTCGGTGTGGTGCGCGGACATCCTGGAGCTGCTGCAGAAGCTGCGCACGTACCTGCCGCAGGCGCCCGCCGCGCTCACCGCTGCTCCTCTGGCTGCTCCCCTGGAGGTTCGCTAGTCACCACGTATGTCCCCTGACCTGCTCGAAGGGCTGCTGGTCTGCTCCAGCCCGTACGAATCGGACGACTGGCTCCTGGTCGACGGGATCGTGGGCGAGCACGCGCGCGGGTACGCGACCGCGTTCCTGGGTCGCTACCGCGTCGAGCTGGAGCGCGCGAGCGCCGGGCTCGTCCCGCTCCTGGAGCGCTGGATCGACGCCGAGATCACCTTTGATACGGCCTGGGACCCGTGCCTCTCGCTGGTCCGGAGCTCGCTGTTCGGCGCCCACGTGGATCCGCTCCACGCCGCCGCGCTCCTCGGCCTGCGGGTCAGCGCGGCGGGGGTGCCCGGCGCGTGGAACCTGACGCTGCGAGACCCCGGCGAGCTCTACCTCGATCACCTCGTCTTACCGGCGTCGCGCGCGATCCAGGTCCGTGGCGAGGAGGGCGCGCTCGAGGTCCGACTCGAAAACTCCGAAGGTCAAGCCGTCGAGACCCGCTTCACCCGTGAAGCCGGCGTGTGGCGGAGCGGCCAGGGCGTCGAGCTCGCCCGCTGCCGGATGGCCGCGCACGGGGTTCACCTCGCCGCGGGGCGGCCGCTCCGCGATGTTCGCCGCTACCTCGGCGATCGGGAGATGAGCGCCGTGCCTCCGGCGGAGGCCCTCGCGCGCTGCGACGAGGCGCTGGGGATCTTGCGCGCTCATGCGCCGGGATACCTGCGCTGGGTGGACAAGGTCCTTCGCCGCATGGTGATCCTCGACGGGAGCGATCGCGTGCTGTACAGCGCCAGCTCCGAGCACCTGCCGGCGACCATCGCGGCCTCGTTCCCTGCCGCGCCGGTGGCCCTGGCGGAGATGCTGGTGCACGAGTGCAGCCACCAGTACTTCCACATCGTCTCCCGGGTCGAGGACGTCTGTGATCACACCGATCCGGCGTTCTATTACTCCCCGGTCAAGGGGGCCGAACGTCCCATCGAGATGGTGCTGCTGGCGTTCCACGCGTTCGCCAACGTCGTTCTGTTCTATCGCGCCTGCGCCGACACTGGCTATGCGGACCACGCGCACTGCCTGGCCAGCATCGATCGGCACCTCCCGGAACTCGAGGTGCTGTGTGGCCACCTCCGGCGCTCCCGCTCGATCACCAGCGTCGGAAGGACCCTGTGGGAGCCGCTCGCGGACAGGGTCTTCGAGGCGCGGTCGGCGCGGTGATCGATGCCACGTTCGACCTGAGGGCGTCGGCCTTCTTCGCCGCGCGCGGCTACCGTCTCGGCCCCGGGCGCCAGGAGCGGCACTTCACGCTGGTCTACGAAGCGGAGGACGCGGCGGACGGTCGCCGCGTCGCCGTCAAGCTCCTCCACGCCACCGGCGAGGGGGGGGTCCAGCAGAATTTTCGCCGCGAGATCGAGGTCCTGAAGGCGCTCCAGGACAGCTCCTGTGTCCCGCGGCTCCTCGACGCGGGTGCGCTCGACGAGCTGCCTTATCACGTGTGCGCCTGGGTCGAGGGCGACCGCGTCGATCTCCTGCTGACCGGCGCGCCGCCGGCGCTCCCCGCGGCGCTGGCCGCCGCGCTCGCCGCTGCCCGCGCGGCCAGGGAGTTGCACCGTCGCGGGGTGATCCACCGGGATATCTCGCCGGACCACGTGTTCCTCCAGCCGGGCGGCGCGGCGATCCTGATCGACTTCGGCATGGCCCGATGGATTCACGAGGAGAAGCCGTGGGCCGTGCGCGCCTACGCGCGCTACGACGTGCTCGCGCTGGGGCTCCTGCTGTGCGAACTCTTGCTGGGCCGCTCCCTGTTCGGCTATCGCGATCCGGAGGCGCTCCGGGCCGAGATCGCAGGCGCGGTCGACGAGGTCCGGGCCGCCGGCTTGCCTGATCCGATCATCTCCCTCCTGGAGCGCGCCCTGGCGGCGGAGTCGGAGATGCAGATCGGATTCCGCGCGCCGGGCGCGCCCTTTGAAGGAATGGAAGGGCTCGAGGCGGCGCTCGCCGAGGCGCAGGGAGCCTGTTGAGCGCCGCGCCGACCCGAGCTGCAAGGCCACTTTCCACGCGGCCGAGCGGCCTGACGCTCACGGGGCGAGGGCTTCCGAGCGCCCTGCCCGGTCAGCTCACTTCCGGAGCACGGTGAGCGAGACCGTGTCGGTCGCCGTGATGCCGCAGGCGTCGGTGACCGTGAGCTCGAAGGTCAGGACGTCGAACCCACCCGTCGGGTGGCGGAACCGGAACCCGGTCGCAGCCAGCGCCGCCGGCACGCAGCGCCGCCGGACCGGCGATGCTTGATTTGAACGTTTCTGCTTGATACCGTTCGCGGGTGCGCGCCAGGCCCACCAAGCCGATCTCGCCCGCCGCCTCGCCGCGCCGGGTCGCGGAGGCGCTCGGCGTGAGCGAGTCCTCGGTGAAGCGGTGGAGCGACCAGGGCCTGCTGGTGGCCCAGAAGACCGCCGGCGGCCATCGCAAGCTGGTGCTCGCCGACGTGCTGCGGTTCGTCCGCGAGCACGGCTACGACATGGAAAAGCCCGAATTGCTCGGTTTGCCGCCCCGCCTGCCGGCCCGCGCCGGCGCGACGACGGACACCCAGGCGCAGCTCCTGGCCGCGATGGTCGACGGCGACGGTGACGCGGTGCGCCGCATCCTGATCGGCCTGTTCGTGCGCGGCGAGCCCCTGACCGCCGTGTTCGACCAGGTGCTCGCACCGGCGCTGCACCAGGTGGGCGACCGGTGGGCGCATGGCACGGTGCGGGTGTTCGAGGAGCACCGCGCGATCGGGCTGGTCCAGCGCACGCTGCACGAGGTTCGCCGGCTCTTGCCGCGGCGCACGGGCAAGCGGGCGAGCAGCGCCGTCGCGACGCTGGGCGGGGACCCGTACACCGTAGCGATCACGATGGCGGAGCTGACGCTCGGCGAGCTCGGATGGACCACGACCAACCTCGGTCCCGACACGCCGGCCCACACGATCGTCGAAGCGATCGCGGCGCTGCGGCCGCGCGTCCTGTGCCTCGGCATCAACTGGGTCGGCGACCTGCCCGCGTTCCACGCCGCGTTCGCGGCCGTCGCGGACTGTGCGCGCGCACACCGGACCGCGATCGTCATCGGCGGACCGGCCGCGACGGCTACGCTGCGCGCCGAGATCCGGTTTGCGGCGTGCTGCGCGAGCATGCGCGAGCTCGCGGACTTCTGCGCCAGCCTCGAGCCGGCCGCGCGCTGACCTCACCGCCGACAGGCTCGTCGGCGAGCCGCGCGTCGCGCAGCATGCCGCGGCCACGGAACGCGCAGATCTTGACGACCCCGACGCCGAGCCCGAGGCGCTCGGCGATCTCGTGCTCACCCACGTCCTCGGCGCGGAGCCGCAGCACGGCCGCGTACTTGTCGTCGAGCGCGTGGAGCTGGCCGTGCCATCGGCCGACCGCGTAGACGAAGCCGCGCTCGGCGTCGTCGACCGCAGCTGGTGATCGAGGCCGGCGGGTGGGTGGTCCGGACGCTCACAGAAACGTTCATTTCGCTCGCGATGACAACGCAGGCTCCGTCATGACCTCGGGTTTAGCCTGACAGGCGATCTTGGCAATCCTAATACGTTCACATCGTTCCTCTCAGGATGCGCGCCCACGCCCCAGCCAAGGGAGCGCGATCAGCGGTGCGCCGGGTCTCGTCAACGCCCGGGGAGCCCAGGGCGTCGAACTCGACGACAGCGCGTTCGACGTCATCCCCGCTCCGCCAGCACGTTGCCGTACCGCAACAGGCCATCGAACCGGGCGAACGCATCGCCCCCCGATCGGGACCTCGACCTCGCCGTAGAACCGTGCTTGAGGAAGTGATCGTCGTACGACACCGGAACCTCGAGCTGCCCTGGCCCCGTCGCAGGTGCGGGTCAATTGCAGGCGCCGAGCTGCTCGACCGAGGTCGCGTTCGCCAGGCAGGCGGTCTGCGTCGCGTTGTTCGCCGACCGGCAGCTGCTCGCGCACGGCGCGGTGCCGGCGTCGAGCTCGCGGGCCAGGGCCGCCGCCTGCTGCGAGCGCGCGGCCGCCTGATCCGCCGGCGGCAACGTGGCGATCGCGGCCTCCGCACGCTGCCAGAACTTGAGCGTGGCGAAGTTGCGGCACGCGCGGTCACAGGCGGCGGCGTCGAGCGCAGGAGCGTCGAGGTCGGCCTTGGCCTTGTCCCACGCGGCGCAGTCGAACCGGGTCAGCTCGTCGGTGGTGGTCGCGACCAGCGCGCCGTCGCGCTTGATCTGCTTGGTCGCCTTCATGCCTGCCGGCGTGAGCTCGTCAGCGGACTCGACCGTGATCGGCGTGTTCGGGAGCTGCGACGTCGAGGTCCACGAGGTCCACCGCCAGGGCTCGCCGGTGAGCATGCCCGTGCCGCGGAACGCGCCGCCGGCCTCGGCCATCGTGAACCGGTTGCCCTCGACGATCATCACGACGCGGAAGCCCTTGGGGGCCTTGCCGTCGTTGTTGACGACGTCCTCGATGATCTGCCCGGCGGCAGGATCGAGCGTCCTGCGCGCGATCGTGCGCGCCCTCTGGCCCATCCCGGTCGACAGCCCCTGGTAACAGGCCACGCTCGCGGCCGGTGGCTCGATGGGCACGGCCGGTGGCGGTGACGGAGCAGTCCCGGGGCAAGCCGCGAGCACGACGAGAGCGAGGCGCTTCATGCGTGGACTGTAGCGGGTGGATGCGACGATCGGGGAGGATCCCCTCCGAGGTTCGTTTCCTGGCTCGCAGCGTGCCACAACTGTCCGGAGTGCAGACATGTCCGGGCTGAACCGGACGCCAATGAGGTGGACGTCACAACGAAACTAACCTGGTATGGGTCTCGCCACCCGCTGAATGTCCTCGACGATCGGCGCGGGTCCACTTGAACGATCCTGCGCTGGCTACGGCGCGTTGCTGGCGTCGCGCAAGTCCAGGCCGAAGCCGCGACGACCTGGCGTTCGCCGGCGACCGCCACCGCCCAGACGGTGCGCGGCAGCGATCGCCTTCGTGCCTGGTGCGACGGCTTGCACGGCGGCGGGGTAATCCCCGACCACGATCACGAGGCCCTCGAGCGCCTGTAACGCTACAGCTTGCCTGAACGACCACGGTATGTCGTGCGCTGAAATCCGCACACGGGTCTTGTGTAAAGCCGCTATGCGGCGGTATCAGTGCTGTATCTGCTAATGGCCGTCAGGACGCTGCGATGTCTCGGTGGGTGGGTGGTCGTCGTGGGTATGGCGACGGGTTGTCATGAGGACCACATCGAGCGGACGACGTTGCCGCACGTCTTCGTCGAGCCTGCGGTCGGGCTGCCCGAGCAATGGGAGTTCGCGGCCGCCGGGCTGCCAGCAGCCGGGCTCGGGTCGGGGTGCCCGACGCCAGCCGAGGACTGGCTGTTCGCGACTTACCGCCCCGACCGCGTCATCCGCGGCCCGCTGACCTGCATGAGCGGCGGCACGTGCATGGACGAGGCGCTGCCGCTGCCAGTCTCCGCGAGCGCGAGCTGCAACTACAAGCAGCGCTGGACCGATAGCGTCATGACCCGGCTCTCGGGCGGACGGATCCTGGTGGCGTCGATGGTGAGTGAGTGCTGCGCGGGCACTCCGCCGGCATTCACCTGCCCGGCGTGCAGCGGCGCCAACCAGCCGCAGTTCTGCGGCACGCCCAACGAGCCGACCCATCTCGAGGCCTGTACCGGCGGCTACTATACGCAGCGCGGTATCGCGATCCGGATCTCGAAGGATTGCGGCGCGACCTGGGACGCGCAGGCAGTGAGCGCCAGCACGATCGGCAACTGGTTGGGTGCGAGCAGCAACCGATTCCTCGACCGGCCCGAGGTCTACTTCGATCCCTACGGGCAGCGCGTCATTGTGACCACGCGGCTGGCCAACACCAATGTCTACCCGTGCGACGGCTTCTTCAACAACGCGACCGCAGTGCTGACCGCGCCCGCCGGCCGCGGCAACGACGCGACCTTGACGTTCTCGCTGCTGTACGAGGCCAAGACCGCGTTCGTGACCAGCGTCGGCTCCCTCCCCACCGGCGTGGGCTTGTCGCAGATCGCGCTCCTAGCGTGCCGGCCCAAGGCCCAACTCGACGTGGAGAGTCCCGGCGCCGGCATGTTCACCACGCTCGACCTCGAGGCGATGACCAAGAGTGGCCACACCTGCAAGCTCGTCACTAGCCTCGCCAACCTTACCAACCGGGTGGCGAGCCAAGGCGTGGCACCGATGTCCGACAAGCAGCTCTATGTGATGTACCCCTTCGTTGAGAACGGGCGGCAGAAGGTCGACGTCGTGCGGGTGACGCTCGACCCGACCAACCTCGCCAACAGCACCGCCGTGGTGGCGGTGACGCTCGACGAGAGCGCGAACTCACGCGACGTCATGTTCGCCCAACTCGTCCCCGACGTCGTGACCGCCACGGGCAACGACTTCACGCCGATGGTGCTGGTCCGGTGGACCGCGGTCGATGCCAAGGCCGCCAGCGAGAAGGCCATCGCGCTCTTCCCGGGTGGCGCCCGGTCCCAGACCCTGACGCTCGGCGACTGGGGTAACGGGGTGACCGCGCTGTGCACGGCCACCGGGGAACAGGCGCCGTGCATGTTCGGCGACTATCACTACGGTGCGTTCCTCGATCGCACCGCGAAGACGTCACGATTCCTGGTCGCGTGGGCCGAGCCAGTTCCGGGATCGTCGACCAACACACCACGTGGGCACATCGTCGGTGCGGTGGTGACGACCCGCTGGTAGGAACTCGCCGCTGGGGGGGATCCCCCCAGGGTTAGGTTTCGGGGGCTTACCGCATGATCCGCGAGCCGAGTTCGTAGACCCGCGCGACGGGCATGTGGCGAGACCGCGTGACATGGAAGGGCTCATGGCTTCGCGCGCGTGCATTGCCAGACGTGCCGCGACGAGCCCCTGGTGGCCTTCTCATGCAAACGCCGCGGAATCGTCGCGTCGCTGATGGTTCTGCTGGTAGCCTCGTTCGTGTGGTGGCGTGGACCGGGCCAACGATCGGCAAGCACAGTGCGTACACGGTGCTCGGCTTCGTGGGCTTTATCGGCGGCGCCATCGTCGTGGGCACGATCTCGTCCGTGCTCGACCTGAGCCTCGGCGAGCGCGTGCTCGTGGTCTGTCTGCCGCCGTTGTTGTTTCTGGCGACGGTTCGACTCGCGAAGCGCCGTGCCGGCTACGAGCGGATCGTGTTCTACGAGTGCCTGGCGACCAGCTTGGCGGGGACCGCGCTGGGTGGGCTGGCGATCGGCGCGCCGGTCGCACGCATGCTGGACGTGGTCACCATCGGGATCGGGGTGTTCCTGAGCCTGGGGCGGCTCGGGTGTTTTCGGGTCGCATGCTGTCACGGCCGGCCGTGCTCGCGCGGGGTTCGTTACGGTCGCGCGCACGTCGTGATCGGCTTCCCGAGGATCTGGGAGGGCCGCACGGTGTTTCCGATCCAGCTCCTCGAAGGGGGGCTCAGCCTCGTCCTCGTGGGGCTGGCGATCGTGGCGCTTGGCTCCCCGGGAGAGTCCTGCGCCATCTACGTCGCTGGCTATGGCCTTGCGCGGTTCGGCATCGAGGAGCTTCGCGGGGATCGCGATCGGCGTTACGTGCTCGGGCTGAGCGAGGGGCAGCGGATGGCGGTGTTCACGACCATCGCGACGGCGGCGCTCCACCCGCGGTGGTGGACCATCGCCGTAGCCGGCATCGTGCTCGCGCTCGCAGGTGGCGTGTTCTCGGTGCGCCGGAGCGTACGCCGACGGCTGCTCCGCGCGAGTCACTTCCACGAAATATGCAAGCTCCTGGAGGAGCTCCCGGTGCTGGCCAGTGCGACGACGAGCGAAGGGCTGATGATGACCCGATATCAGCTCCCGGACGGGCGGCTCGATTGCGTGCTCTCGCGCGACGCAGGACTTCCGCTCGAGGACGCGCGCCGGCTTGCACACCTACTGCATTTTGCTGCCGAGGTCGTGCCGGGCCGCGTCCCGGGCCTGGTCCACATCGTGTTTCCTGCTCGACAAACGACGAGCCTGCTAGGCTCCCCGATCGATGAAGGACAGGCGGGGAAGCTCCGGTGACAAACGCGGGGGCTCGAGTGACGCGGAGGCAGCGGCAGGCGCCACTCCGGGGAAGCGGACGCTCGCCGGAGCAGAGGCCGAGGTCTCTGGCAAGGGCGGTGGTCCGGCTCCGCAGCTCGAGATCGAGGTCGGCGCCCCCGGGAGCGCGACGGAGTTCGAAGCCGATTCCGTCGCGGCCAGCGTGGCGGCAGGCAAGACACCGCCGTTGATCATCGAGGCCGGTCAGGTTCAGCCGAACCAGATGACCCAGCGCGTGTTCATGGTCGAGATCGAGCGCACGGTGAAGGCCACCGCAACGTCGGCGCTGGGCCCGGGGTGGGACGCCGCGGCGTGCCCGTTCATCGAACAGTGGCTGTCCACGCACCACGACACGCCCGCGGCGAAACTCGAGCGCATGGCTCGTCGGTACTCGGGCGAGACGGTCACGGCCGCACGTGACTACCTGCCATTGATCAGCGCGCGGCTGGCTGCCGGCATCAAGAAGTGGAAGGCGGGCGGCGACATCTCGGGCGAACTCTCCACCGCGGGGCTTCCAGCGGCAGCCTCTGCGGCGGCTGCGACGCAACCGAAAATGACCGCCTCGACGGGCGCGGCGCGCAAGCTCTCGACCGAGGGGGGCGCGTCACCGGCGGAGGTCGCACAGGAGCTGGGACCTGGCCAGCCGCTCGATAGCGAGACCTCGCATCGAATGGGCGATGCGTTCGGTCAGCGCTTCGACCAGGTGCGCGTCCACACCGGACCCGTGGCCGCTCGCAAGGCGTCCGAGCTGGGTGCCCACGCATTCACGGTCGGGTCGAATGTGGCTTTCGCCTCGGGGCAGTATCAGCCCGGGACCGCGGTGGGTGACGCTATCCTCGCCCACGAACTCGCGCACGTGAGTCAGCAACGCAAGGCGGCCGACGAGGCCGGTGCGATGGACGCCCCGGTCGGAGGCGAGAGTGTGACGGCGGAGCACGATGCGAATCGCGCGGCACAAGGCGCGGTCACGCGTCTGGCCGACCCGACGAAGACGGCGCCGCGTGCCGGCGCGGGGATGGACACCGGCTTCCAGCTGCAGCGCTGCTCCAACGACGCTCCGCCGATCGCGAACGCCTCGGTGAAGGGGGGATGGGAGGGCAAGCGTGTGGCGCATCAGCACGCATGGATCACGGGCATCGGCGGCATCAACCTGAACATCGATGCGACGCGCACGCTCGGAGGTCCGCAGCAGTCCGAGGCGGCGGCCCTCGCGCTCGTACAGGCGAACGGCAAGGCCGGCGCGGTGACGCTCGAGGCCGGCATCTACATCGCCTACGAAGCGGAGGCGATATCGAACGAGACCCGGGCCGACGCACCGACGTGCGAACCCGGCGTGATCGCGCTCGTGACGAGCAATCATTCGGTGTATCGCCCCGGGACCTACGACCCTGGCGCGAGCGGGCCGCAAGCGACGAACGACTCGAAGTACAAGACCGCGCCAGGTGATCCGTTCCAGGGCTACAAGGACGCGCTGAACGGCGGCAAGGGCCTCGACACCCTCGATGCGGCGACCCTGGTCCCTGCGTTCGAAGCATCGATGCGCGATACGGCACTCGCAGCACTCGCGGAGAGCGAGCGTGGCGTCCACGAGAAGAAGCCGAAGTTCGACAAGGGAATGAACGGCGTCCCGGATGCCGAAGTGGCGCTGATCCGGACCACCGCCGTGGAGCTGCTGCCCCTCCAGCAGAAGGTCGACGATGCCAAGCAGAAGCGCGAGGAGGCGTTTGCGTTGATGCGTACGCCCGGCGGCGGAGAGCTGGCGCAGAAGTTCCTCGACAAATCGAAGGCCGACCTCGCGCTCTATGGTCCACAGCGCAACGCGGTGCGCCAACGTTATCCGATGCTCGCGCGCCTGAGCACGTCGGAGCTCGAGCAGTTCACGAAGCTGTCGGACAAGGAGCGGGTCGAGAAGCTCGGCGCGGAGATGCCGGGGATCCTGGCTGACATCAACAAGACCCGCGACAGCCTCGTCAACGGCAAGATCGATCTCTGGGAGTCGAACGAGATCATCGAAGCGACGATCCAGGGCCTCGGGATCAGCTCCAAAGAGAAGCGCGACGTCATCGCGGACAAGAAGAAGTCCCACGAGAGCGGCAAGACGATCACGAACGTGATCAAGGCACTCCTCAACGTTGGCCTCGGCATCGGTGGTGCCCTCCTGGGAGGGCCGATCGGAGCAGCGATGGCGATCGGCGTGTTGACCAGCGACGTCGTCGACGCGATCCACGATACCGACGAGTACTTCGTCAAGAAGTCTGCCTCGAACACGGACCTCGATCCGAACAAGTCGATCCTCGACCCCGAAGCCGCACCGGGATGGGGCTGGCTGATCATGTCGTGGGCGGCGATCGGCCTCGACATCCTCGACGTGAAGGCCGCGGTCAAGGCGATCGAGGGCGGCGAGAAGACGGTCGCGAAGGCCGCGGAAGATCTCGCCAAAGCGAAGGCAGGTACGAAGGGGCTTCCGGCCGAAGGTGAGCTCGTCATCAAGCTCAAGACGGCAGCAGGAGAGCTCGCCGCGGGCGAGGTTCTCACCGAGGTCAACAAGGCCGGTGTGGCCAGCCGGCTCGGCGTGGGCATCGAGATCGACAAGGCGATCCCCGAGACCGAAGTGCGCGTCGGCTACAAGATCGACAAGGAGACCGGCAAGGTCGAGGTCACCGGGATGCGCGTCGGCGCCAAGGCGACCATCGATGACGTGCTCGCACACGGCACGGTGCTCAAGCTCTTGAGGCGGTACGAGGGCATGACCGGGAAGGTCCGGCAGCTCTGGGACAAGCTGCTGTCACTCGGCGGCAAGACCCCCGCGAACCTGAACCCGTTCCCCCCGGGGTCCCTCGCGTACAACTCGTGGCTCGAGGTCAAGAAGTTGCCCGCGATGATCGATGCGCGCGCGGCGAAGTACGGCCCTCACCTCACGAAGGACGCCGAGGCAGCGCTCCGGCAGGACATCGAGTTCCTGGAGAGCGAGCTCGCGCACCACGAGAAGATCGTCGAGCAGATGGTCCTCGAAGCCGGGGAGAACTTCGTTGCCAAGACGGGGGACAGCACGCTCAAGGCGACCAACGAGCTTGGCTACTCGTTGCCAGATGTCTCGAAGAAGCCTCCGCTCGGCGCAACGGACATCGTGGACAGTGCGTACTACTACCGGCTCGAAAACGGCAAGCCCGTCCTCGCGAAGAAGGCGAACAAGCCAGGCAAGTCGTTGCGTCCGGAGCTTGGAACCGACGGTAAGCCCAACGGGAAGTTCGTCGAGGGCGAACTGAACCGCGAGGAGCAGGCCGAGGCGCTCGTTGCCTCGATGCCGAACCCCAAGCAGCATGCGTTTGAATCGCTCGTCGATCGGATCAAGGCGAAGGAGCCCGACGCCAAGGTCGTCCCGATCGACGGCATCGCTTCGACGAAGAAGACGCTCGCTTCCGTGACGGAAGAATTCGGCGACAAGGAATTCAGGCCCAAGTTGACCAAGCTCCTCACGCAGGCGCTCGAGAAGAAGGGCATGAAGGCAGCGGAGGCCGCGACGGCCGCGACGCAGGCGGTCGACGCTCTCCTCGGTCACGAGCTGATGGTGGTGCGTGGCACCGAGCAGCTGCGTGCGTTTGGGTACCGCCCGCGCTTCATCGGCGCGACCGGCCAGGTCGTCGAAGGCGACCTGCATCACATGATCCCGCTCTACCTCGGCGGTGATCACACCATTGCCAACCTGCTCGACATCGATGCCAAGCTCCACGACTCGGTTCATGAACTGGTGAAGTCGGTGAAGTTCAGCGACGGCGTGAGTCTCGCGCCGTGGAGCCTCCAGAACGCCAAGGAACTCAACTTCACCCAGGGTGCCGCGATCCTGCACGCCGATGGCACGATCACCTACGACACCCTGTCGACTGCAGTCACTCCGTGAAGGACTTCGTACATGGCCGATCCTAGAGACACCCCACTCCCGCTGGTCTGGTCGGCGACCACGCCGGACAGCGCCAGCATCATCACGACCGGCGCCGACCATGTGGTCGCGCGATGCGGCAGGCATGTCGTCGGCTTCGACCGCACGGGGCGCGAGTCCTGGACACTCGACCTGGGCGAGGGTGCGGGCGACGGCACGCTGCTCCAGGTTGTGGGCGACATCGCTGTTACCGACACGCGAACCGGTGCGAAACGGACGACCGAGCTCGTCGGCGTGCGTGGGGGCAAGATCGCCTATCGCACGGCGATGGAGTGCCAGGTCGGGAACCAGGCCAGCTGCGTGATCGGAGACGAGCTGTTCGTGCTCGGGGTCGCGCCTGCGAAGGCAGGGGTGCTCAGGTCGATCCATGTTGCCACTGGCAAGCGTCGCCTCGATCGCGTACACCGCGGGCGAGACTTGGTCGCCGCCGCCGACCGCCTGCTGATCCTGGACAGCTTCGCGGAGCCGGGCATCGTGTCCACGAATCGCGACGGCGAAGACGAGCGGATCGTCGAGCCGCAACCGGCGCAGGAGCTCGCCCTCTTGGGGCCACGGCTCGTGTCGTCGTTGCGGACCGGACCGGCGCCGCACCGCACCGCACAGATGCGCGATCTCCCCAGCGGCAAGGTCCTGTGGACGCACCCTTGCCACGGGGCGGTTGTCGCGCTCCACGAGGATCTGGCCATGCACGTCGAGCTGGTCGGAGGCGCGCCGCTGCCGGTCGCGAGGGAAGCAGCGACCGGAGAGGTCCGCTGGCGTGGAGCTGGCCCTCTCGGGGACGCTGTCGGCACGTTCCGGTTCTCCCGGGCCTTCGTCGTGTTCACGCACGGCACGGGGACGACGCTCTACCGGCGCACGAGTGGCGAGCGAGTCGGGGAGCTGGTCGCGGTCTACGCCCTCGCGGCTGAGGATCGCCACATCTACATGGAAGGTTCCGCGCGGATCGCCTGCCTCGACGGGGGCGGATGACCCCTTCCCGCTTTGCGCTCGTTGTCAGCGGCGGGATGCTCGGCCTGGCCGTCACGCTCGGCCTCGCGGGCGTCATCGTTCCCATGTCTGCCGTGGCCGGAGCCCTCGCCGCCGTGGCGATGGCCGTCGTCTCGATGCGCGGCCGTTGGTTCCTCGGTGCCAGCGCACACAGGGCCGCAGCCACTGCCCTGATCTTGCAGTGCGTCGCGATCATCGCGGCCGATGTTGGCTCGAAGGTCGATTCACCGGCGATGATGATGGCCGTCCTCGCGGTCGAGCTGTTGCTCGGCCTCGTTGCGGTCGCGGCGCTGGTGGCCGTCTCCTTCGATTCGCCGCCGTGGGCGGTGGTCGGCTCGATCGGCTGGGCACTCGGCTGGGCGGGTCAGGCGTCGACGATGGTCTGGCTCCTGGTGTGGCTCGCGGGTGTTCGCGACCTCGGCGCCCTCCCCGCGCCGGGCGTGCTCGCGGAGGCCTTGTTTCTTGCGAGCGGGGCTGTCCTGGGCGCCGCGGGCGCCGCTCGACTGCCGGAGGCGAGGCGCCGCAGCCTCCTCGGGGTAGTTGCGGGCTACGTGCTGCTCGCGGCGGTGGCGCTACTCGCCGAGCGGCGTCTGCTCGCGATCGGGGAAGACATCGATGCGCTCGAGGCGCGTCGGTTGCAGCGCGACGTCGCGCTGTGCGGCGCGCTGGCCGCACTCGCGGCTGTGACATGGCTCGGCGGCCGCTGGCGGGAGGGCGCTTCGATCCCGACCGCTCGCGTCGCCCGTGGAGCCAGTTGACCCGGATGAGCGCTCGACATCAGCGCCGTCCTCCGCGCGCTCGGCGTCGCCCCAGCGCCCGCGACCTCGCCGAGCTTGGCCCGCCCTCTCGCGCGCCTTGCGATGACGCTGCATCGAGCCTACGCGGCAACTCCGCCAAGCTCGGCGATCGAGCCGCGTACCCGCACGAGCTGCAGCGAGGCCGCTGGGAACAATGTGGCCCGCCACCTCGAAGGGATCTGAGCTAAGATACCGGGATGGCTCGCGTCTATTCAGCTCGCGTCCGTGGGGGCGTCGTCGTTCCCGACGGCGTGATGCTGCCCGACGGTACGGTCGTCACGATTGCGGTGAACGACGAGCGAGAGGCCGAGGTCGAGCTCACGCCCGCCGAACTCGCCGAGCTCGATGACGCAATCGCCGGCGCAGATCGTTCGGAGTCGGTCTCGTCTGCCGTCGTCCTGGCTGAGCTCGATCATATCGCCCGCGCCGCTCGGTAGCGACCCTTCGCGATGTGCCACGAAGTCCGTTGGATGCCCCAAGCACGTCGTCAGGCGGCCTGCCGTCGGCCCGCGGCGCGTCCAGCCGCGGACGTGGCAGCCGGCGCAGCCGACACCGGCGGCGCGCAGTCGAAGTCGATGCACGTGCGATCGTGCTCGGATGCGAAGCCCCGATGACTCGGCGCTGTCGTGGTAGCGTTGGATCGTGGAGCCGAAGATCGACGAACCGCTAGACGCGTCCTGGTTCGTCCATTTCGACGACGAGGGCAACGATCTGGCGCTTGTCGCCGAACTCGCCGCGATGCCCCCCGAGCAGCGCGCGCAGTCGGAAAAGAACTGGCGAGCTGCCATCGACGAGGCTCGCGCCAACCTGCGACCGAGGGCGCAGCGTGACAAACGCAGCCTTTGAGCCGGTCGAATTGCTCCGGGTGCTCTGCCGACACGGTGTCGCCTTCGAACCAGTGGGTGTGCCTCGTAGAGATCGACCGCATCGAGGAGGACCACTTCGCGTTCCGCACTGCGCGGGTAGTTGGGCACGGCAAGACGCCACGCGAACCTCTGGATCAAGCGCGACCTCTGCGCATTCGTTACCCGAGCATCGGGCACTACTTCACCGGGCGGATCCGAGCCCCCCTTCCCCGCTTCTCCTGGCCCTCGGCGCGGATCAGAACGGCGTCGCGACCGCGAGGTGGAGCGCGAGATCGTCGGACAGGTCGTTGAACTGGTAGTACTCGACGCTGGTCTTGAGCCGGACGTTGTCGCTGATCCGGATCGCCGCGCCCGCGGTATAGCGCAGCAAGGTCGAGCTCGACGACAGCGCGTTCGACGTCATCCCCATCCCCGCCAGCACGTTGCCGTACCGCAACAGGCCATCGAACCGGGCGAACGCATCGACCCGCCCGATCGGGACCTCGACCTCGCCGTAGAACCCGTGCTTGAGGAAGTGATCGTCGTACTTGCCGTCGCTGCCGGGGCCGTACTTCCAGCGGGTCATCGGGTTGGCGCCGATCGACATGTCGGTGTGGCGCACGAGGTACTCGGCGCGGACCGTGACGCCGTCGAGGTTCGCGACGAGATCCGCGCCGGCGATCCAGAACGCGAGGTGGCGGTCCGGGTCGTAGCGCCCGGTCATGAACGAGGCGCCGAGCGTCAGGCCGTGGCCGTCGCTGTCCAGATCGGCGGTGCCCGACAGCCGCCCACCGACCACCGGCTCCGAGTTGTTGTCGACGTAGTACTGGTTGGGATCGCGCGACGCGATGAAGTCGAAGTCGGCCGCGTCGGCCCTGCCCTTGGGGCCCGACAGGATGTAGGCCGCGTAGTCGAGGCGACCGCCGCCGACGAACCAGGTCCCGAGCAGCTCGACGCCGTTGTCGACCCAGGGCGCCGGCAGGATGCCCTCGTTCCAGTCGATGTGATGCAGCATCCGGCCCATGTCGTAGGGCAGCGGCTTGTCGTTGGTGTGGTGGTTCGCCGGATCGCCGCGCTGCGGGAAGCTGCCGAACTCGGGGGTCAGCCGGCCGATCCGCACGCTGAGCTCGTCGGCCGCGCGCAGATCGACGAACGCGGCGGCGGCCTCGAAGCCGTGGCACGCGAAGCACACCTTCACGGAGGCCGAGGCGTTGTTCGTGAAGTCGATGCTCATCTTGAGCGACAGCTCGGCGGTCATGCCGTCGAGCGTCGTCGCGCGGATGTGCGAGTCCGTCGGGACCACGAGGTAGTCGAGCTGCAGCGAGCCGGCGATCGTGCGATGGGTCTCGGCGCTCGCGATCGCCGCGGCCGAGCTCACCGCGACGACGGCGAACAGCCACTTCACGGCTTCACCACGAACGCGATCCGCACCGTGACCTCGACATCACCGACGTCGGGTGCGGCCTCGGTCTGCACGTCGGTGAACGCCGCCACGATGCAGGCGTTGGTGGCGGCCGTCGCGCCGGCCGCGCGCACGTCGCGCGCACGCCGCGCTTCCCCGATGGTGAAGTGCGCGATCACGGTCCCCGGCGAGCCCGGCAGGCACCGTGCGATGGCCGGCCACCGGCGCTCGACCGCGCGCTGGACCTCGCCGCGGGGCAGCGAGCCGTTCACGTCCACGCCGTCGAGCCTCGCGCGTAGCTCCGCCGGCGGCGGGGGCGGTGCCGGTGGCGGTGCCGGCGGCAGCGGGGCCGGCGGCTCCGGCGCAGGGGAGACCACCACGACCGCGGGCTGCACGGGGTGGGCTTCGCTCGCGACCGGCGCGATCGGCTCGCTGTGCACCGGCGGGCGGGCCGCGCGCTGGTGAGGACGGTGCTTCGCCGGCGTTGCCGGGGACACGGGGTCGGGTGGCAGGACGAGCTCGGGCGCGGGATCGCCTGCCGCGACGGCCGGCACAGGCGTGTCCGGAACCGGGGGAACCGCCGGCGCCGCGGGATCGG
>JAUKWE010090235.1:0-46723 GCA_032356425.1 Cumathamnion decipiens | reverse complement strand
CCTTTCCGATTCGGCCGCCTACCGTCTCCTCGAACCGTCGCGGAATTTGGAGATGCTGGCCCATGTTTTGGTCACATTGTCGCCAAGGGCGGCGATTGTCGACAAGGCACTCGGTACGCCCGAGGTGACCGACTGGCTCAGCCGGGTCGGCATGCGGGGAACTACCGCCGTGATCGTTTGGGGGACTTCTTTCACGGAAAGCGAAGCCCTGCGGTTTCTGCAGTCCGGCGCGCGCGGCGTGCTTCGCGCGGCGCGGCTGGTCGCGGTCGAGGTCGACGATCCGGGCGTGGTGCACGACGTCGACACGCCGGCCGACCTCGAGGCGCGCCCGTGACGCGGCGGCTCGCCGGATGGATGTTGCCGTGGCTCGTCGCCGGCTGTCCGAGCGGTCCGAGCAAGCCGCCGGCGCCGCCGAAGTCCACCGCGTCGGGCAGCGAGGACGCGGCGTCCCTCGCGCGGCTGTTCACCGAGCTGCAAGACGACATCCTCACCTCGTACGAGCGCGACGAGCCGCCCGAGCTCGACTCGGGCATGATCGATCCGAAGGTCGGGACCGTGCGGATCGGCGCCGGGCCCGGGGACGTGTACCTCGCCGGCGATCTCGAGCGGGCGCCGAGTCGCTGGCCGCTCGACCTCGATCGCCAGACGCGGACGGACGTGCGATCGAAGCGCCTCGAGATCCAGATCGCCGCGGATCTGACCGCGGCGTGGATGGCCGACGAGCTATCGTGGCGGATCGAGATGTGCGGCCGTACGGCCGTGATCCCGCTGCGCATCACCGCGCTGTATGCGCACGACGGCGACCGCTGGGTTCCGGTGTTCGAGCACCTGTCGTTCGGCTTCCCGCCGTCGCCGGTCGATGCGCCGCTGTCCAAGGCGATCAAGACCGCGGTGGTGTCGGGCGACCTCAAGGACGAGCTGTCGGGCGTCCTGTGGCGCGGCTTGTTTCGCACGCCGCACGATCCGCTGGTCGCGGCGCAGGATCCCTCCGCGCTGGTGCTCGGGCCCGACGCCGGCGACGAGTGGCACGGCGCGGCCGTGCTGAAGGCGCGGATGCCGGCGGGCAAGCTCGAGGATCGCCGCGTCGGCACGGTCGGGCGCAGCCCCGGCGAGGCGACCGTCGCGTACTGGGTCGGCAACTACATCGCGGACATTCCGGCGCGGCCGGGGGGGGCTGCCGGCAAGGTACGGATGCGGGTCACCCACGTGTTCGAGAAGCGGCGGCTGCCCACGGCAGACAGCGGCGCGCCCGACCCCAGGAGCTGTGCGACCGCGGACCGGCCCGACAAGGAGAAGATCAAGGCGGCCGATTGCCGGTGGATGCTCGTGCAGAGTCACATGTCGCAACCGATCAGCGACGACGAGCTCACCAGTCAGGTGTTCGGCACGGCGCTGATCTCGTCCAAGCCGCTCCAGCTCGACTGCTCGGACGGGTCGCGCTGATCCCACCCGCGGATCGCGGGTCAAGGCTCCTGCGGCTGCGCGTCGTCGGGCAGCGATCCCGCCGGCAGGGCGAACCCGGTGATGTGGGCATCGCGCAGGTAGGTATCGGTCAGCCGCTTCTTCTTGGGCCAGAGCGGCAGGACGCGCAGGGGTAGCGTCACCAGCGACACCAGCCCGCCGAGCAGCTTTCCGCCGTAGGCCTCGGCGACGAGCAGCGCGCGCCGGGGAGCCGACAGCTCGGCGAGCGGCCGATCGAGCACGCCGATCCGCCGGAGCCGGAGCTCGGCGCACACGTTGGCGTGCGCGAGGAACGCCGGCAGGTGGCGCATCACGGCGTGGTCCTTGGGCAGCCGGTGCTCCATGTAGCGAGCGAGCCGCCGGACGCCCCACATCGACACGAGCGAGAGCCCGAGGAGCCGCCGGCGCAGCCACCCCTTGCCCTCGATCGCCTTGGCGGTCTGCTGCTCGCCGAACTCGACGTGGCGCTCCTCCTGCTTGACCGCGCGGCGCAGGATATCGATCGAGGGCTTGTGATCGAGCGTGTCGATCACGGCGTAGAACGCCTGGAGCACGAAGCCTTCGCCCTGCGCCATCTCGAGCGCGACGTGCTCGGCCCACGAGCTGCCCATCATGCCGGTGGCGAGGAAGCGAACCGCGGCATGGGCCGGCCGGGGCCGGCAGCCGAGCATCGTCATGATCCGCAGGAAGTTATCGACGTGCTGCATCTCCTCGAGCGACTGGCGCGCGAGGAACCTGGCGGCCTCGAAGTCCGGCGCGTCATAGAGCCAGTGTCCGACCTGGATGCCCGTCACCTCACCGTAGAGGAACTGGTTGAACATCCACTCGAGCAGCTCGCGATCGCGGGCCGGGTCGAGCTTCGCGCCCGCAAAGTCGAACGTCATCTCGTCGCGCGTGAGCAACATCGTACCTACCCAAGGATACCTCCTTGGGGCAGCCTCATCCCAAGGAGATTTCGCTCCTGGTGAAACTATCCGGGACGGCGACGCTGGCGGACGCGGCCGGTCGGAGCCGCATGAAAGTGCGGACCATGGATCGTCGCGCCTGGGTACTTCGCGAGGATCGCCTTGGCGTCGCGCATCGCGTGCGCGCCATCGGCGTCGCCGTCGCGCTGGAACGGCGACCCGGAATCCGCTGGCGCGAACGAGATCGTCGAGCGGCCGGTACTCGCATCGACCGACACGAAGATGCGCTCCGGTCTTCCAGAAATGCGCGGCTGATCAGTCATCATCATGGCTCCAGGTCCGGCTCGGAGATCTCGTCCCAGCACCGCCTGGCGGCCTCGTAGACGGCCCGCGACAACGCCTCGAGCGCCGCGGAATCGAACGTGGGCTGGCGCGCAGCCGGCAGCCCGAGCAGCACGCGCGAGCGGGCCTCCCGGATCGTGCCCGGCCACGCGCCGACGACGCCGCGCGTCTGGGCGCGCAGCGCATTGGCGACATCATTGGCCCACGCTTCACCGAGCGCCGACGACACCGACGGAACCAGCTCGGCGAGCGACTGATTCACCAACGGCCGCCGCCGCCGCCACCACGGCGATCGCTATTGCGTCCGCCGCCACCGCCACCACCTCCCCCACCACCGCCGAAGCCGCGCGGGCCACCGCCGCCGCCGCCACCACCACCGCCGGGGCGGCGCTCTTCGGCGACGTCGACCCGCAGCGAGCGCCCGGCGAAGTCCTTGCCGTTGAGATCGGCGATCGCTTTCTGCGCGGCATCGGGGCTCGCCATCTCGACGAAGCAGAAGCCACGAGATTGACCGCTCATGCGGTCGATCATCAGGTTGACGGCTTTCACCTCTCCGGACGCAGCGAAATGTTGGGTGATGAGATCTTCGGTGGCGTGATAGGGCAGGTTGCCCACGTACAAACGGCTCGACATCTTGGGTCTTCTCGACGGCTCCGGATCGGAAGGGCAGACCCCTGGAGCCATTCGGGGCGTGTCCTGCGACCGCACCGCGGTCACATCGCCCTGACTGAAAACCGACGGCGATCCCGAGCGGTGCCAGAAACGAACGTTCCGGCTGTGTACCATGCACCCCCGAGGGCGTCTAGCAAAACCACGGGATTGCCAGGCAGAACGTGCGGTAAGTGCGAGTGATTTTCCGATCTATACGGTGCTGGGATCAAAACCGGGTCACCGGAACAACTTCGTCGCAGCGGCGCGGGCGCGATCGCGGACACGGGGGACCTCGAGCGTGTGGAGCACGCCATCCCGAACAACGATCGTGCCATCGACGGCGACGTGACGTATATCACATGAGCGGGCCGCGTAGGCGATCGCCGACCACGGGTTCGCGGTCGGCACGGTGTGCAGCGCGGTGATGTCGATCGCGATCACGTCGCCGCGCTTGCCGAGCTCGAGCGAGCCGATCTGATCGGCGAGCCCCAGCGCGGCGGCACCGCCGAGCGTCGCCATCCGGACGACCTCGGGCGCCGGCAGGGCGCGCGGCCCGGTGCGAGGCTTGTGGAGCAGCGCCGCGAGCCGGAGCTCGGCAAACCCGTCGAGGTTGTTGTTGCACGGCGCGCCGTCGGCGCCGATCGCGACCGAGATCCCGGCGGCGATGAGCTCCGGGACCTGGCAGATGCCCGACGCCAGCTTCAGGTTGGACGACGGACAGTGGCAGACGTGCGCGCCGCGCGCGGCGAGCAGCCGGCGCTCGGCTTCGGACAGGTGGATCGCATGCGCGATGCAGCAGTGGTCGCCCAGGAGGCCCAGCTCGTCGAGCACGACGATGTTGTCCTTGCCGAAGCGCTGCCGGACCAGCGCGATCTCGCCCAGGTTCTCGCTGGCGTGGGTGTGGATCCGGACGCCGCGCGCCCGCGCCTCCACGCCGACCTCGCGGAGCAGCTCGTCGGTGCACGACGGGACGAACCGGGGCGCGTAGGCGTAGCGCAGGCGGCCTCCGGCCGCGCCGTGCCAGCGCCCGATCAGCCGGGCCGACTCGTCGAGCGAGGCCCGCGTCGACTCGCGCAGGCCGGGGGGAATCTGCGGATCGGGGGCGTCCATCATCGCCTTGCCGATCGTCGCGCGGATCCCGCTGCGCTCGGCCGCGGCAAACACCGCGTCGGTGTGGTGCACCGTGGCCATGTCGAGGATCGCGGTCGTGCCCCCCAGGAGCAGCTCCGCACACGCCAGCTCCGCGCTCGCGGTGAGCGCGGGCTCGTCGAGCGCGGCCTCGTACGGCCACACCACGTTGCGCAGCCAGTCGAGCAGCTCGAGGTCGTCGGCGCGCCCGCGGGCGAGGGTCTGGCAGGTATGGACGTGGGCCTGCACGAGGCCGGGCATGACGATGCAGCCGGTGCAGTCGACGACCGTGAAGTCGCGCGTGCGCGGCGTGTAGTCGCCGCCGACCGCGACGATCGCGCCGCCGATGCAGGCGACGTCGCCGGCGACCACGCGGTGCTGCGGATCGATCGTCAGGATGGTCCCGCCGCGAAACACGATCTCGGCATCGTCGCTCGGTGCGCGGTCGGTCATGGCAGCTCGCGGCCGGAGAAGCCGTCGGGGAGGAGCTCGGCCAAGGTCCAGGTCCGGCGCTCGCCGTGCGGGTTGACCGCGGTCACCGTCACCGCGGCGGGATCGGGAGCAAACTCGAGCAGGACCTGCCGGCACGCGCCGCACGGCGACGACGGCGGCGAGGTCTCGCTGCACACCGCGACGGCCTCGAGCCGGTGCGCGCCCGCGACCACCGCCGCGAACACGGCGATCCGCTCGGCGCACACCGTGAGCCCGTACGACGCGTTCTCGACGTTCGCGCCCTCGAACACCTCGCCGCTCACCTGCACGGCCGCCCCGACGCGAAACTTCGAGTACGGGGCGTAGGCCCGGCGCTGGACCTCGATCGCCCGGGCCTCGAGCGTCGCCGGGGGCGCCTGGCCGAGCGTCATGGCGCGAGCTCGCGGCGGGCGACCAGCGTGGCGAGGATCGCGTCGAGCAAGCACTCGAACGTCGCGCGCACCCGCGCGGCGGTCTCGGTGACCTCGGCGTGCGACAGCGCGTGCCCGGTGATCCCGGCGGCGTGGTTGGTGATGCATGACAGGCCGATCACGCGCGCGCCCATGTGCCGCGCCACGCAGACCTCCGGCACCGTCGACATCCCGGTCGCGTCCCCGCCGAGCATGCGCAGCATCTTGACCTCGGCCGGCGTCTCGTAGGCCGGGCCGGGCATCGCGACGTAGACGCCCTCTGCAAGCTCGATCCCGGCGGCCGCGGCGGCAGCCCGGGCCAGCTCGCGCAGCTCGGGTGCGTACGCGGTCGTCATGTCGGGGAAGCGTGGGCCGAGGCGATCGTCGTTGGGCCCGCGGAGCGCGTGGTCGCGCAGCAGATCGAGGTGATCGCGGATCAGCATCAGGGTGCCCGGCTGCCACGCCGGGTTGAGTCCCCCCGCGGCGTTGGTCACGACGATGATCTTGGCGCCGAGCTCGACGAGCACGCGCGCCGGGAACGCGACGGTGGCGGCGCTGTGGCCTTCGTAGAGGTGCACGCGGCCCTGCATCGCGATGCAGCGGGCCCCGGCGCGCTCGCCGATCACGAGCCGGCCCTTGTGGCCCACGACGTGCGATCGCGGAAAGTGCGGAACGTCGCCGTAGTCCATCGCGGTGGCGTGCGCGAGTCCGTCGGCGAACCCGCCCAGGCCGGAGCCCAGGATCAGGCCGACCTGGGGCACGGTGGAGATGCGCGCGCGGACCGCCTCGGCCGCGGCGCGAACCCGATCGTAGAGGCCTGGCGTGGGCGTGGGCGAGGGCGAAAGGCTCGGCTCGATCACCGGATCACCTCGAGGATACGCGATGTCGGCAGCTCGGTCTCGGCGTGGGCATGGTCGGCGGGCTGGATCACGAAGGCGCCCTCGATCATCGCACGCGCGTCGGCGATCCGGCCGTCGCCCGGCGCCATGCTGTGGCACAGGATGACCTGCGGCGGCGCGCCGGGCTCGATCAGCTCGCCGAGGTAGGCATCGACGACCAGGCCCGCCCCGGGATCGATCGTGTCATCGGTGGTTCGCCGGCCGGCGCCGAGCAAGAGCGCGGCGATGCCGAGCGCCTCGCTGTCGATCGCCATGACCCGGCCGGCGCGCAGCGCGAGCTCGTCGCGGTGCTTGGCCCTGGGCAGCACGCTGCCGGGCGAGTCGCACACCCGTGGGTCGCCGCCCTGCGCCGCGACGACCTTGCGGAACACCTCGAGCGCGCTGCCGTCGGCGAGCACCCGCTCGATCTGCGCGCGGCCGTCCGCCGGATCGCGCGCGGCGCCACCGAGCACGAGCATCTCGGCGCCCAGGACGTGGGTCAGCTCGCGGGTATCGTAGGGGCCGCCGCCGCGCAGGATCTCGATCGATTCGCGGATCTCGAGCGCGTTGCCGATCGTGCGGCCGATCGGCGCGTTCATGTCGGTCAGGACGCACGTGATGCGCTTGCCGGCGCCGCGGCCGATCGCGCGCATCAACCCGCACAGCTCGCGCGCCCGCTCGATCGTCTTCATGAACGCGCCGCGGCCGACCTTGCAGTCGATCACCAGGCCGTCGATGCCCTCGGCGAGCTTCTTCGACATGATCGACGACGCGATCATCGGCAGCGACTCGACCGTCGCGGTCACGTCG
Source organism: Cumathamnion decipiens (assembly GCA_032356425.1). Lineage (NCBI taxonomy): Eukaryota > Rhodophyta > Florideophyceae > Ceramiales > Delesseriaceae > Cumathamnion > Cumathamnion decipiens. The sequence goes on along the minus strand of JAUKWE010090235.1, from coordinate 39,667 downwards.
CGCAGCGCGTAGAGCCGCTTGTCGGCGGGCGCGATCCGCGCCGTCTGGCCGATCAGGCACACGCCGAGCTCGTCGACCTGGGCCGCGAACTGCTCGACCGGCAGATCGACCCGGAAGCCCGGGATCGACGCGAGCTTGTCGAGCGTGCCGCCGGTGTGGCCGAGGCCGCGCCCCGACACCATCGGGACCGCGATGCCGCACGCCGCGACCGCGGGCGCGAGCGGGATCGAGATCTTGTCGCCGACGCCGCCGGTCGAGTGCTTGTCGATCTTGGGGCGCGCGATCCGCGACAGATCGATCACGTCGCCCGAGCGCGTCATCGCGTCCGCCCACGCCGCCAGCTCGCGGTCGCCCAGGCCCTGGAAGTAGATCGCCATGAGCATCGCGGCGACCTGGTAGTCGGGGATGCTGCCGTCGGTGACCCCCGCGATGAAGGCACGGATCTCGGGGGCGTCGAGCGCACCGCCGTCGCGCTTCTTGCGGATCAGCTGGACCGGTAACACGGGCTAGTAACTCCCGGCCTTGGCTTTGGCGCCGGGCGTCGCCGCGGCCGCGGTCGTCCCGGTCACGATCGCGACCGACGCCGAGGCGCCGATCCGGTTCGCCCCGGCCTGCGCCATCCTGAGCACGTCGTCCGCCGTGCGCACGCCGCCCGACGCCTTGACGCCGACGTCGGGGCCGACGATCCGCCGCATCAGCTCGACGTCCTCGACGGTCGCGCCGCCCTTGCCGAACCCGGTCGACGTCTTGACGAACGCGGCGCCGGCGAGCTTGGCCAGCGTGCACCCGATGATCTTCTGCTCGGTGTCGAGCGCAGAGGTCTCGAGGATGACCTTGACCTGGGCCGGCGCGCACGACTTGACGACCTTGCAGATGTCCTCGAACACGGTCTCGTAGTCCCGCGACTTGAGCGCGCCGATGTTCAACACCATGTCGATCTCTCTCGCGCCCTGCCGCATCGCCTCGCGGGCCTCGTAGGCCTTCGCCGAGGGCGTCATCGCGCCGAGCGGGAACCCGACGACGGCGCACACCAGGACGTCGGTGCCCGCGAGCAGCGCCTTGCACAGCGGCACCCACGTCGTGTTGACGCACACCGAGGCGAACCGGTGCTTGCGCGCCTCCTCGCACAGCTTGACGACCTCGTCGCGCGTCGCCTCGGGCTTGAGCAGCGTGTGATCGATGAGCCTGGCCAGATCGGCCGGGACCTGGCCCGTGCCGGGCGCCGCGCCCACGCGCATCGCGCCGGCACCCTCCATCGCGCGCACCGACCACGGCCGCCGCACGACGCACACGCCGCAGCCCGCGCAATCCTCGCCGGGCGCGGAGTCGTCGTTACAGTCGCCGCGGTCGCGGGGAACCAGCGCGAGCTTGCCCGGCGCCGTCAGCCGCTCCTGGACGCGTTGCGTGATGATCTCGACCAGTCGATCGACGTCGGTCATGAATAATGGCTCACTATATCTCAGGGCTGCTTCGCCATCCGGAACGTGACGTCCTTCTGCGGCTTGTCGGGGCGTGTCATCGACTTGCCGTGCTGGCGGACGGTCCGGTTGTTCTCGTCGGGCGATTCGACCCATTCGAGGAGATCTCCGGCCACCTGGAACCCCGGCGTCGTCGCCGCCGAGTCCCACTCCTCGCTGGTGAGCAGCCGCCCGCCGTGCGTCCTGGCGTAGGATCGCGCCTCGTTGTACGAGACCATGACGACCGCGGCCTCGTCGCCGCCGGCCTGCTCGTGCCCGGCGAACAGCTGGCGAAACGCCGCGAAGCTGACCGGCTGGGGATCGACGTAGAACCAGGGCGTGCCATCGGGCTTGCGCACCAGGACCATGTCGTTCGGCGGGGGCTGGGGCGGGGACGGAGGTGGGGCATCGGCGATCGAGGCCGCCACGCCGGCGTCGTGCTGCGGGGCGTTGCCGGGCGTGACGGTCACCGGGGCATCGCCTTGCCGCCGCAGGTACACGACCAGGCCGGCGACGAACAGCGCGATGCACACGAACGTGAGCGCGACGAGCCAGCCGGGCAGCCCGGCGCGCGGCAGCTCGATATCGCTCGCCCCGGCCTCGCTGGCCTCGCCGGTCGCGCCGGTCGCGCCGGGATCGTCCTTTGGCCGGTCGCGCGCTCCCGGCAGCACGATGGGCCGCGAGCGATCACGCGACGCGACCAGCAGCGGCGCGGCCGACGGGTCGAGGCGGGCGGCGAGGTGCGAGAGCTGCGCGATCAGCTCGTCGTAGCTGGGCCGCTCGGCCGGCTTCTTGGCCATCATCGTGCGGGCGAGCTCGGCGAGCTCTCGGTCGCACGCGGGGTTGACCGTCATGGCGTCGGGTGGCGGGTTGCGCAGGTGGCGCGCGACGACCTTCAGGTACTTGTCCTCGGCGGGCTTGCCGGTGCGGAACGGCGGGACGCCGGTGAGCAGGAAGTACAGCGTGCCGCCGAGCGCATAGATATCGACGCGCTCGTCGATCGCCTCGCCGCGCGCCTGCTCCGGCGCGATGTAGTCGGGGGTGCCGACGACGACGCCCATCGCGGTCAGCGCGGGCTCGCTGCCCGGATCGACCGGCTTGGCGAGCCCGAAGTCGGTGACCTTGACGCGGCCATCGGACAGCCGGACGAGGTTCGAGGGCTTGACGTCGCGATGGATGAGGCCCGCGCGCGCGGCGGCGGCCAGGCCCTGGGCGGCGTCGAGCACGGCGTGCGCGGCGGTCAGGGAGTCGAGCGGCCCCTGCTTGTCGGCGATCGAGCCGAGGTCGGCGCCGTCGAGCAGCTCCATCGCGATGTAGGGGCGATCGTCGAAGCTGCCGGTCGCGAACACCTGCACCACGTTGGGGTGGCTGATCGCCGCGACCGCGCGGCCTTCGCGCACGAATCGCTGGCGCAGCTCGGGGCTGTCGCGGTGTTTTTCGGACAAGAGCTTGATCGCGACCCGGCGGTTCAAGCCGGTGTCGATGCCGCGGAACACCTCGCCCATCGAGCCCGAGCCGATCGTGCCTTCGACGCGGTAGGCGCCCAGGAGCGTTCCGGACTGCGGATTCGGCACGGCGACATTCTAGCTCGCCAGGCCGCCGGCCGTCTCGGTCACGGGGCCCAAGCCCGCGCACGGTCGGGGCTGCCGGCCTCGCCGGTGTCGTCGAGGACGCCCAGGTCTTCCCGGAGGAAGTCCGCCGCCGCCTCCGCTGCAGGATCACGGTTTACGCCCGGTCACGATGCAGCCGAGCATGACGGTGAAGAAGACACCTTCTCGGTCGGCGTGTTCCAGGAGCGCCACCACCTCGCCACGTCGGACGCATCGATCTTGCCCGCCTCCACAGCGCGGGACAGCGTGTCCGCGACACGATGCGCCGGCCGTCCGGGCTGAACGCCGCCGAGAGGTCGCCTCCGCTGCGACGCGCAGTCCGTGAGTTTCGCGACCAAGCGCCCGGGCCAGGTCGCCGACGGTCACCGAAATGTCGGGAGTGCACCATATCGTCGCTCGCCCGACAATGCGCCTCACTCCCTAGCCCGAGAGGTTGCCTCTGTCGTGCCGGGTTCCTACGCTGGCGCGCGGATGATCCCCACCCCACACGATGCGCTGTTCAAAGCCGTGCTCGGCCAGCCCGAGCACGCCTGTGGCATGTTGCGCGCCGTCGTACCGCCAGCGCTGGCCGAGGCACTCGACTGGCAGACGCTCACGCTGCGCCCGGGCAGCTTCGTCGATGCGGCGCTGAGGCACCAGCACACCGATCTGCTGTACGGGGCGACGTGGCGCGACGGCGGCGAGGCGCTCGTCTATCTGCTGTTCGAGCATCAGAGCACGCTCCCTACCGAGGGCCTGATGGGCTACCGCCTGCTGCGCTACCAGGACCGGATCTGGGAGCACTGGCGCGCCGATCATCCGAAGGCCAAGACGCTCCCGATGATCATCCCGATCGTGATGTATCACGGCGCAACGCCGTGGTCGGAGCCCCGGTCGTTCGACGCGCTGCTCGACGTGCCGGCTGGGGTGCGGTCCGCGGTCGAACCGTACCTGGTCCGGTTCACGTACCTGCTCCTGGACCTTTCGGAGATTCCCGACGACGAGCTACGCGAAGGCGCGATGCGTACCGCCCTCGCCAGGCTGGTGGCGATGTGCTTCAAGCACGCGCGGACGCGCACGGACTTTGTCCAGATCCTCGGGCGCTGGATGGACGTCGTGCGCGAGGTAGCGGGGGCGCCGAACGGATTGCAGGCGCTGGCCCAGGTGATGCGGTATATTCTCGAAGTCAACGAGCACGCCGGTTCCGACGTGTTGCAAGCGCTTCTGGAACGCGAGATCGGACCCGAAACCAAGGACATCATCGTGACAGCCGGACAACAACTCATCGAGCAAGGTCGCAAGCAGGGGATCGAGCAGGGGATCGAGCAGGGGATTGTTCGCTCGTTGGTCGACGTCTACGAAGCCCGCTTCGGCGCGATACCGGAAGCGATCCGTGCGGTGATCGAAGCCACCCATGACGAACCCACCCTGCGCACCTGGCTCAAGCTTGCTGGCACGCGTGGCGCAGACGAGATCGCCGCAGCCATCCACGCGGTTCGCGCGAGCTGACCAGGCCGCGTTGGCCGCGGCTGGTACCTCGCCGCAGTGAATGTGACCGGTTGGTGAACAAGCTGCCCCGCGGGAACGCCAACGCGCCGCGCAGCGACGGGGCTGGTCGCCGCGCGAGATGAATTGCACGGCCGGGTAGCAGGGCGTCGGTGGGGAGCCGCGAACCGGTCAGCTTCTCTGGCGGCGGGGGACTAGTAGCGTTCGCCGGCGGGCGCGTCGCTGCGCTGCGACAGGTTCTCGAACCGGGTGTAGCGGCCCTCGAAGCGGGTCTCGACCGTCCCGGTCGCGCCGTGGCGGTTCTTGCCGATGATCACCTCGGCGATGTCCGGGTTCTCCGCTTCCTTGTTGTAGACGACGTCGCGGTAGATGAAGAGGATCACGTCGGCGTCCTGCTCGATCGCGCCGGACTCGCGGAGATCCGAGAGCTGGGGGCGCTTGTCGGTGCGCTGCTCGAGCGAGCGGTTCAGCTGCGACAGCGCGAGCACCGGGCAGTGGAGCTCCTTGGCGAGCGCCTTGAGGCCGCGCGAGATCTCGCTGATCTCCTGCTCGCGGCTCGCCTTGGCGGCCTGCGGCGAGCCGCGCATCAGCTGGAGGTAGTCGATCAGGATCAGGCCGAACTTCTTGTCGCCGAACAGCTCCTTGTTCGAGCGGAACCGGCGGGCGCGGGCGCGCAGCTCGCGGAGCGAGAGCGCCGGGGTGTCGTCGATCAGGATCGGCGCCTTGGACAGCGAGGCCGCGGCGTAGGTCAGGTTCGTCATGTCCTGGCGCTGGAGCTGGCCGCGGCGCAGCGCGGACGAATCGACCCGCGCCTCGGAGCACAGCATGCGCTCGGCGAGCTGGGTCGACGACATCTCGAGCGAGAACACCAGGCAGGGCCAGCCCTGGGTCGTCGCGGCGTTCTGCGCCAGCGACATCGCGAACGAGGTCTTGCCCATCGCCGGGCGCGCCGCGAGGATGACGAGCTCGGTCGGCTGGAGGCCGGCGGTCCGGCTGTCGAGATCGGCAAAGCCGGTCGGGACGCCGGTGATGCCGTCGGGCGACTTGAAGCGCTCGTCGAGCGAGCTGAACACCTTCTTGACCAGGCTCTTGAGCGGCTCGGGCCCCGACTTGTCGCGGCGCTGCGTGACCTCGAAGATCTTGGCCTCGGCGTCGTCGAGGTAGTCGCGGACCTCGAGGTTGTCCTCGTAGCCGCGCTCGGAGATCTCGCCGGCGGCGAGCATCAGCTTGCGCGCCTGATGCTTGTCGGTCACGATCTCGGCGTACGCGACGACGTTGTCGACCGTCGGGACGCGCAGCGTGAGCTCGCCGAGGAAAGCGACCCCGCCGATCGCGTCGAGCTTGCCGGCCTTCTCGATCTCGTTCTCGAGCGTGACCACGTCGATCGGCCGCGCGGTCGCCTCGAGGTTCCGGATCGCCTGGAACACCACCTTGTGGCGGTTGTCGTAGAAGTCCTCGACCTCGATCGTATCGAGGTGGGTCAGGACCTCGTTGCGCAAGATGATGCCGCCGAGGATGCTGGCTTCAGCCTCCACGTTGTGCGGAAGCACTCGGCGGTCGCGGGCCATCGCAGGGCTGCGAGCGGGCTACTTGTCTTTACCGACGACCCAGAACTTGAGCGTCGCGACCACGCCCGCGGCGAGCCGGACCGGCACCTCGTACTTGCCGAGCGCCTTCACCGCTTGATCGAGGTGGATCGTGCGGTGGTCGAGATCGACGCCCGCGCGCTTGAGCTGCTCGGCGATGTCACGGTTGGTGACCGAGCCGAACAGCTTCTCGTCCTCGCCGACCATGCGCTCGAACTGCAGCGTCATGCCGTTGATGCGCGCCGCGATCTCGGTCGCGCCCGCGCGCTCCTTGGCGACCTTGCGCTCGATCAGGGTCTTCTCGTGATCGAGCCGGTTCTTGTTGCGCACGGTCGCGCTGACCGCGAGGCCGCGCGGCACGAGGTAGTTGCGGCCGTACCCGGGGCGAACCGAGACCAGCTCGCCGGCCTTGCCGAGGTTCTGGACGTCTTGCGTGAGGATGATTTGCATCGCCATGGCTGGTTCCCTTTCAGTCCCCGGTGACCGAGAACGGCAAGAGCGCGAGCATGCGCGCGCGGCGAATCGCGGTCGAGATCACGCGCTGCTGGCGCGCGCTCGCGCCGCTGATCCGGCGCGGGATCATCTTGCCGCGATCGGTGACGAACGAGCGCAGGATCTGCGGGTTCTTGTAATCGATCTTGTCGACGACCTCTTGCGGCAAGAGCTTGCGGCGCGCGCCGGCGCCACGGCCGCCCTTGCCACCGCGGCGATCGTCGCCGTCGCGATCGAGACCTTCATCGGGTGCGTCCATACGGGTCGACATGGCTTACTCCTTCTCCTCGACCGGCGGGGCCGTCGGGTCCATCGCGGGGACGTCCTCGAACTCGTCGCCGCCGAATTCATCGTCATCGTCCGACGGCGTCTCTTCCGAGCCGCGCGACAGGAACAGATCCTCCTCGTCGGCGGCGGTCTGGGCCGCCTTCTCGAACGAGGTATCGTCGATCTCGGTCGGCCGCGCGCCGACGTCGACATCTTCGTCGACCTTCACCGTCAGGTAGCGGATCACCGAGTCGAGCATGCGCAGGTTGCGCTCGGTCTCCTCGACGACGCCGGGCTGCGCGAGGTACTGCCAGTACAGGTAGATCCCCTTGCGCTCCTTGGCGACTTCATAGGCGAGGCGGCGCTTGCCCCAGTTGTCGACCTTGATCACCTTGCCGCCCATGCCCTCGATCACGCCCTTGATGCGGGTGTTGACCTCAGCGACGCCCTCGTTGGGCGTGTTGGGGCGCAGGATGTAGACCGTCTCGTATTCGCGGGCCGTGTTCGGCTTGTCGCGCAGTGATTGCAGTCGTGCCATGTCGTGCTTCCTCGTGGACCTAGCTGAAAATAGGGGCCGCCGGTGGGCGACCGAGGGATGTCAGGGAGCCGGGTCTATATCACGCGGCCGTCCCGGGAGACGAGAGCTTGGGGCGTGCGTTGTGCTGATTCATCGCCGGGCCGATGCCCCGGGCGAGGACCGTCTGGATATCCTCGCAACCTGCCTTGATCATGGCGGTCACGATGCCGGCCTGGGCCGCCGGGAAGTCGGCGAGCACCCACCCGGCGACGGCATGTCCGCCATCGCCGCCGCCCGGCGGGACGTTGGGGTCGCGTCCGACGCCCATCCGCAGCCGCGCGAACTTGCCGCCGCCGAGTTGCTCCATCATCGAGCGCAGGCCGTTGTGGCCGCCGTGGCCGCCGCCGGCCTTGAGCCGGACGATGCCCAGCTCGAGATCGATCTCGTCGTGGACGACCAGGATGTTCTCGGGGTCGATGTGATGGAAGTCCGCGGTGCGCTGCACGGCGAAGCCCGACAGGTTCATGAACTCCATGGGCTTCAGCAGCACCGCGCGCTCCCGGCCACGCTCGGTCGTGATCACGCCGCTGGTCGTCTCGCCGCCCAGCTTGCCGGTCTTCCACGCGGGCAGCCCGTGGCTTCCGGAGAGCTCGTCGACGACCTGAAATCCGATGTTGTGGCGGTTGCGGGCGTACTTCGCGCCCGGGTTGCCGAGGCCGACCACTAGCCACATGGCAGCCCCACGGCGGGCGACTACTTCTTCGTCGCCGGCTTCGCGGCGGCTGCGGGTGCCGCCTTGCCGCCGGGTGCCGCCTTGCCGGCGGGTGCCGCCTTGGCGTCCTTGGCCGGCGCGGCGGCCTTGGCGTCCTTGGCCGGCGCGGCGGCGGCGGCCGGAGCTCCGGCAGCTGCGCCCTCGGCCGGGGCGGTACCCTCGGCCGTGGTCGGGGTCTTGTCCTCTTCCGGCGCCGCGCAGGTGACGACCGCGAGGTCGCGACCAGTCACGCTGGCCACGCCGGCCGGCAGCGCGATCGTGCTGACGTGGATCACGTCGCCGATCTCGAGCGGCGAGACGTCGACCGCGAGCTTGACCGGGATGTCGTTCGGCTTCGCGCGCACCGTGAGGCTGCGCAGCACGATCCGCAGCTGGCCGCCGTTGATCGTGCCTTTCGGCTTGCCGTTGAACTCGAGGGGGACCTCCGCGCGAACTTCCTTGTTCGGATCGATCGCGAGCAGATCGACGTGGGTGACGTCGCGGCGCACGACATCGAGCTGGAAGTCCTTGACCAGCGCGTGCAGGGACCGCGGCGCCGTCCCGCCTTCGATGGTGAGGCTTATCACGGTGTTGCGCTTGCGGATCGGGTCGAGCGCACCACGCAGCTGCTTGACGTCGACGGTGATCGGAAGCGGCTCGATCCGACCATCGACCGACGCGCCGTAGCAAACGCCCGGGACCTTGCCTTGAGCACGGAGCTTGCGCGCACCGCCCTTACCAGAGCGATCGCGTAGCGTGACAGTGAGCTTTCCGACTTCCATGACGTTCTTTCTTGCGGGGCCTTGGGGGCCGTGCTGGGCTGACGGGACGGTTGGGCGATGGTTGGGCGCTAGACAAACAAGCTGCTGATCGAATCACCGTGGTGGATGCGCTTGATCGCCTCGCCGAGCAGGCGACCGACGCTCTTGACGCGCACCTTGGTACACGCGGCGCCCAGCTCGGAGAGCGGGATCGTGTTGGTGACGACGACGTGCTGGAGCGGCGAGTCCTCGATCCGCTGCACGGCCCTGCCGCTGAACACGGCGTGGCTCGCACACGCGCTGACGCTCGCGGCGCCGGCGTTGATGATCGCCTGCGCGCCATTGGTGAGGGTGCCGGCGGTATCGATGATGTCATCGACGATCACCGTCTTCTTGCCGCGGACGTCACCGACGATGTTCATGATCTCGGACACGTTCGGCGCGGGACGACGCTTGTCGATGATCGCCAGCCCGGCGCCGAGCCGCTTCGAGAACGCGCGCGCGCGCTCGACGCCACCGGCATCGGGCGACACGACGACCGTCTGATCGCCGCCGAACCCGAGCACGCGGAGCTCGTCGATCAAGACCGGCATCGCGTAGAGGTGATCGAACGGGATGTCGAAGAAGCCCTGGATCTGGCCGGCGTGGAGATCCATCGCCAGCGCGCGATCGGCGCCCGCGGCGGTGATGAGGTTCGCGACCAGCTTCGCGGTGATCGGCGTGCGCGGCTTCGCCTTGCGATCCTGTCGCGCGTAGCCGAAGTACGGGATGATCGCCACGATGCTGCCGGCCGACGCGCGCTTGAGCGCATCGATCATGATCAGGAGCTCCATCAGCGCCTGGTTCGGCGGCGAGCACGTCGGCTGCACCACGAAGCAGTTGACGCCGCGCACGTTCTCTCCGACCTCGACGTAGATCTCGCCGTCGGAGAAGTGCGTCACGTCGGCGCGGCCGAGCGGAATCTCCACGAACTTGCAGATCTCATCTGCAAGTGCGCGATTCGAATTGCCCGTGAAGATCGATAACGATTTCAACACCGCGATGCTCGACCAGACGGCGATCTACCAGTCGAGAGGCCTTGGCGTCAAGGGTCGCTCTCCCGTTCGGCGCTGCTAACACCGCAGGATCACGGAAGCGGCACCGGATCCTGGCCGGGAAGTCGCAGGCCGAGCTGGCGCGCACGCGCGAGCAAGGCCTCGACTGCGGGGGCGGCGACCTCGATCGCCTCGTCCACGAGCATCACCGGGACGCCGTCCTGGATCGGATAGCGCAGCCGTGACGCCGGGCACAGCAAGAACGCGTCGGCCTCGTCGCGGTCGGCTTCGCCGCGCGGGAAATAGACCAGCGGCTGCTTCGACTTCGGGCAGACCAGAACCTCGACGAGATCGTTGGGCAGCACGCGGATCTCCTAGCACGAGTAGCTCGGTCGGTCGCCGGCTACTGCGTCAGCGCGCTGACCAGCTTGAACTCGACGCGGCGGTTCTTGGCGCGCGCGGCGTTCAGCTTGCCGCCCTTGAGGTCCTTCGGGTCCTCGACGGGAACCGTGTCGCCAAAGCCCTTCGCGGTCAGGCGAGCCGCGTCGATGCCCTTGCTGACGAAGTAGGCCTTGACCGAGTCGGCGCGGGCTTGCGACAGCGCCAGGTTGTCGGGGAACTTGCCACCCGCCTTGAGCGGCTGATCATCGGTGTGGCCCTGGATCTCGAGCTTCAGGTCTCCGAACTCCTTGAGCACGGCGACGGCCTTGTCGAGCGCCGCGTTCGAGGTGGGCTGGAGGGCTGCGTCGCTGACCTTGAAGTTGATGCCCTGGATGACCCCGGTGAACTGCTTCAGCTTCGCCGGGAGCTCGTCCGGGCAGCCGTCCTCGTCCATGTAGCCGTTCTTGGTCTCGGGGTCGTTCGGGCACTTGTCGACGGCATCGGGGATCCCGTCGCCGTCGTTGTCCGGATCGGGGCAGCCGTCTTCATCCTGGAAGCCGTCCTTGTCCTCCGGCTCGTTCGGGCACTTGTCCGTCGCGTCGGGAATGCCGTCGCCGTCGTTGTCCGGATCGGGGCAGCCGTCTTCATCCTGGAAGCCGTCCTTGTCCTCCGGCTCGTTCGGGCACTTGTCGGCGTCGCCGACGATGCCATCCTTGTCCGGATCGGTATCGACCGGTGGCGGCACGGGCTTTTCGACCTGCTTGCGGCCGAACTCCTTGTAGATCGAGATCAGGGCCTCGAAGTCCTCCGTGAAGCCGTCATCCTTGCTGCTCGGCGGGAACAGGAGCCGCGCATCGGCGCGAATGCCCCACCCGTTGTCGACGCGATACTTCGCGCCGACGCCGACGTAGGTCAGCGCGTCGGTGTCCTTGGCGATCTGCGCGTTGTTCTTGGAGCCGCCGTTGTCGACGATCGTGAACGCGCCGCCCCCGACCAGCAAGAACGGGATCAGCTTGGCCTCGGGATCCTTGGCGCGGAACTGCGCGACGATCTGCCCGCGATACGTGATGTTCCAGACGTCGAACACGTTCTGGCGTGATTCGCTCGGGATGACCCCGAACTCACCCTCGATGCCGAACATCGGGGTGAAGAACACGCCCAGGCGCAGGCCGAACAGGGCCGAGTTGTGCTCCGAGTTGGCGTCCGGCACATCGTTGACGCCGAGCTCGTTGGACTTCGAGAAGACGTGGAGACCGGCGGTCCCACCGATCTCGACGTTAGCGTGCGCCAGCCCCGTCGAGGCCGCAATCCCACCCGCAGCCAGTGCGGCAACAATCGTAGGTCGAAGCAAGCGATTCATAAGGTGCCGATCCTTTGTGTCGTTCCGGCGGCTCTGGTAGAGCACGACCTGTTCGGAAGTAGTCGCCAGCTTCTTAGCCGCTTGCCGGTTGGGATTCCAGTATGTGCGGCAACTTAGTGAGCTGCGTGCGAGCGGTGACCGGCGGTGTACTCCTCCGCAACGATGATCTCGATCTGCAAGGAATAACTGTGGAATTCCGTCGAGATGCGCACGGACGGGCGCCGCGCGCGGCAGAAGATGGCCGCCGGCGTTGGGAACCACTCACACGACGGGAAGCAGGTTCCGCGCGGCATGCCGTGTGGCGATCGCGCACACCGCATCGACCCATGGCTGGGTCGCGTTGAGCGACGGAACGAGGATGAGCTCGTCGCCGCCGGCGAGCTGGAACTGTGCGCGCGCGCGGATCCCGATCTCCTCGACGGTCTCGAGGCAGTCGGCGACGAACGCCGGGCACAGCACGGCGAGCCGCTTGGTCCCCCCGCGGCCGAGCCGATCGATCACATGATCGGTGTACGGCTCGATCCACGGGGTGCGGCCGAGCCGCGACTGAAAGCAGATCGTGTAGCGATCGGGGGCCAGCGCGAGGCGCGAGGCCAGGGCGCGCGCGGTCGCGAACGCTTGCGCCCGGTAACAATTCTTGTTGGTCAGCTCGTCGCAGCAGGTCTCGCGCTGGAAGCAGACGGTCCGGTCGCGATCGGTCTTGACGATCTGGCGCACCGGCAGGCCGTGAAACGAGAACAGCACGTGATCGGGCCGGAAGTCTGCGAGCACCGGGCGGGCAACCTGCTCGAACGCCGCGACAAACCCCGGATCATTGTAGAAGGCGGGCACGAAGTCGAGCGCCGGGACGTTCCAGCGCTGGCCGGCAAGCTCCATCACGCGGGCCTGCGCCGTCCCGGTCGATGACGACGCGTACTGCGGGAACAGCGGCAACACCACGACGCGTTCGACCTCCTGCTTGGCGAACGCGTCGAGGGCATCGCCCAGCGACGGCTTGCCGTAGCGCATTGCCAGCTCGACGTGCCAGTCCGGGCCGAGCTGCGCGGCGACCGCCGCGGCGAGGTCGCGCGAGTGGTAGAGCAGGGGGGATCCACGCTCGGGGTCCCAGATCGATCGGTAGGCGTGGGCCGACTTCGCGGGCCGGCGCGGCAGGATGATCAGGTGAAGGAGCAGGGCCCGGCCGATGGGGTGGATGTCGAGCACCCGGGGATCGCCAAGAAACTCACGGAGATAGCGACGGACCGCCCCGGTGGTGGGTGCGTCGGGCGTGCCGAGGTTGATGAGGAGGAGTCCGGTGCGCATGGCTGGCTTTCCGGCAGGAAGCAGGTCTCGACCACTACGCTGTTTTGCCGCGGTCGAGAACCAGGTCGGGGTGGAAAATGGCCTGCCGGCCGGAGCCGCCGGGGAACGGTGAGGGGAACGAGAGGACCCGAGCAAGGCCCCCGGAGGGGCGCCAGAACCTGGTTACCCACGGCTGGGATCCCAAATGTCAAGGTTGGGCCTGGGGTGGCCGCCGGGTTTTTGACAAAGCCCCGGAAGGACCCAGATCGGGGGGTGGTTTCGTCATCCAAGCCACCAAAAACTCAGGCGCCGGCCAATTGAGGAAAATATAGTAATTCAAATGACTTATAAGATGATTTGGCCTTCCTGTTTGACCTCCTCAGCAGGGGCTGCATTATCCCAACGTCATGGCTGGGTACCCGGGAACGCCACTGCCCAAGAAGCTTGGGATCAAGTCAGGCCACAAGGTCTGCTTGCTCAACGCGCCGGGGAGCTTTGAACGCCAGCTGGAGCAGAACGAGCAGAGCGACGTCCGCATCACCCACGACCTGAGGCTGCCGCCGGTCGATGTCGTGGTGCTGTTCGTGGACCGCATCGCCGACCTCGAACGTCGGGTGGGGGACATCGTGGCTCGCCTCCACCCGGAGGGCGGGTTCTGGGTAGCGTTCCGCACCTCCGGGCGCGGCTCTGACATCACGGAGGACGTGGTGTGCCGGATCGCGCTCGCCGCCGGCATGGTTCACAACAAGGTCTGCGCGATCGACGCGTGCTGGTCCGGCGTGCGCCTCGTCATCCGCAACGAGATCCGCGATGCGATCGCGTACCGCGTCGTGCCGCCGCCGCCGCCGCTGTCGCGCCGCGTGCGTCGCCCCTCCGCGGCCGCGCGCATGGCCCGGCTCTCGAGCAGCGGCGCCGGCTCCACGTTGCGTCGGGCGCGCGCGCGGTCGACGAAGTGAAGTAACGCTCGCCGCAGGCCGCCGCGGGGAATCCCGGCGCCGCCGTGCCGGGTCGATCCCGGGCATGTAGCCCGGGCACGTGGGTCCGCGCAGGTGCCCGAACAACTGGCCGCAGGGAATACGCCATCCTCGTAACCCTGGGGTATCGTGCGCGCCATGTATCGCCTCGTCCTCGTTGCGGCGGTCGCCCTGGCGGCCTGCAACCAGACCGACAACAACCGTCCAGCGACACTCGAGTACATCACGGAGGCGATCCTCCAGCCGAGCTGCAGCCAGTATACCTGCCACTCCTCCTATCGCATGGAGAAGGGCTACGCGTTCGACACGGTCGCGATGGCGAAGCGATCGCTCTCGATCATCGTGATCCCGACGGATCCCGAGGCGTCGCTGCTCTACACCGTGCTGACGCGGACGCTCAAGCGGATGCCCTATGACTCGCCGCTGGCTCAGAAGGATATCGACCTGATCAAGACGTGGATCGAGGACGGAGCGCCGGGATTGGACGTCACGCCGTGAAGCCGATCTGTACGCTGCCGACGTTCGCTGCCCTGGTCGCCGTGGCGACGTTTGCCCTGTTCAGCGGCACGGCCCACGCGTACCCGCAATTCCAGATGAGCCGGGACCAGACGTGTACCGGCTGTCATATCTCGCCGGCCGGTGGTGGGCTGCTCACCGAGAACGGCCTCGCGACCGCGGAAGGCATCTCGCGGTGGGGAACGGCGCCGGAGTTCTTCTACGGCAAGGTGTCGGCTCCGAGCTGGCTCATCCTGGGGGGTGACGTGCGGGTCGCGAGCGGGTACGTGCAGGCCCCCGAGAAGCTCCTGGCCAGCTTCCCGATGCAGATCGAGGCCAATGGCCATGCGACGCTCGGCTCGGGCGTCTCGCTGTACGTCACCGCCGGCCCGCGAGCTGCCGAGGTCGGCATGGAGAACTCGACCCACGTGTGGTCGCGTGAGCACTATGTGATGTGGCAGCAGAAGCCCGGTGAGACCGGCGGCCTCTACGTGCGCGCCGGGCGCTTCATGCCGGTGTTCGGGCTGCGCTTCGTCGAGCACCCGGTGTACACGCGGAAGTGGGGCGGCACGCCGCTCTATGCCGAGACCTACGGGCTCGCCGTCGAGTACATCGATCCCAAGTTCGAGGTCCACGCAACCGGGTTCATCAAGGATCCGCTGCTCGATACGCCGGAGCACTCCAACGGTGCCGCCGCGATCGGCGAGTACCGCGTGACCGAGAAGTTCTCGGTCGGCGCGGAGGGCATGTTCACGAAGTCAGTCGATGAGAAGAAGGTTCGCGTGGGGCTGGTCGCCAAGCTCGACCTGCCCGACGACACGCTGTTGCAGTTCGAGGGTCAGTTCATGAACCAGATCATCGATCCACGCGGTGCGCCGAAGCAGATCATCGCGTACCTGATGGGGTCGAGGTTTCTGGGCGCGGCATACATGCTCGACGTCGGGCTCGGCTACTACAACGAGAACGTGCAGATCACGAAGCTCAATCGCGAGGCGGTCGACCTCAACTTCCACTGGTTCGCGACCTCGCATGTCGAGGCGATCTTCACCGGGCGGATCGAGACGCTGGCGTTTGGCTCCGGCACCGGCGCCGGGTACGCGCTCGCCCAGCTGCATTATCGACTCTAGGGACTCTAGAGGTGGGGCCCATGGCGCTGTCCGCTCGGGTGCGTGGCGCGATGCTGATCGCCGCTGTGCTGGCTCCAGGGAGCGCCGGCGCCGATCCGGTCGCTGCGCCCGAGGTTGCACCACCGACCGCCAGCGCGGGCCAGCCCACCGGCCAGGCAGCCGCGCCGCCGGTGACGTCGCAGGGCGCAACGGATGTCCCGGCCTTGCCCGCCGGCGTGAGCCCCGCGCCGCGGTTCCCGTGGGAACCCTTTGGTTACCTGCGCTTGCAGTACATCGTCGTGCAGAACGATCCCAACGTCGCGTACGTCGGGCGCGACGACGGCTTCGAGTTGCAGAACGCGCGGCTGGGGGTTCGCGGCACGCTCGATCGGCGGATCGCGTTCCTGCTGGCGTTCGATGGCGCGGTCGATGAGCGGCTGCAGGTCAACACGCCGCAGGGCAAGCTGGGCGTCGGCCTGCGCGATGCGTTCGCGGATGTCCAGCTCGGCGGCACGCTGGTCGCTCGCGGCGGCTTCTTCCAGGCGTGGGTCGATCCGGAGGCGCTGGTGCCCGATACCGCCCGCGAGCTGATCGACAACCCGATCGAGAGCCGCGGCATGCGGGCGACCGAGGGCTTCCAGACGCCCGGCCTGACCCCGGGGCGATCGCTCGGGGCGGCGATCCAGCTCGATCCGGGGCTGCCCGGCGCGCATGACGCCGGTGGCTTGGGTGTCGCGCTTGGCTTCCAGGTCGCCGTGCAGAACGGCGCCGACGAGTTCTCGTCGAACAACGACAACGACAAGCCGGCGATCTCGGCGACGCTGCTCGCCCGCCTGCCGCACGACGGCTGGCTCCTGGCCGCGGCGCGCTACAACCCGCGCACGGTGGGCAACCTGCCGTTTCGCCAGGATGAGGATGACCTGCAGGCCACCGCCGGGGCGCGGATCGCGGTCGGGCCGCTCGTGTTCGGCGCCGGGGGCATCATCCAGCGCACGTCGTACGCGACGACCGGAGGGCCGGTGCAGACCGCGTTCGGTGGCCACGGCCAGGTGATGTGGCAGCTCCCGGTGGCGCTGCCGATCTCGGTCGGCTACCGGTTCGGCATCCTGGATCCGTCGAGCCTGATCACGACCGATCGTGTGATGGAGCACACCGCGGGCGCCGTGCTCGGCGTGCCACGCTACCGTATGCGCGTCCAGCTGCAGGTGACCCACGTCGTCGAGCAAGCCGCGCGCGCGCTGGCCAACGATCGGGCGCAGCTGGCGGCCGAGCTGGCGCTGTGAGGCCGCGGCGGATCGTGCTCGCCGTGCTCGCCGGCGCAGCCCTCGGGGGCTGTGGCGATCCGCCGCCGCACTCCCGCGCGCAGCGGATCGGCGCGCTCGAGGAGGCCGTCGGCGGACCGCACGCGATCGGCCGGATCGGCGACTTCCTGCTCGAGAACGACCAGATCCGCCTGGTGATCGCCGACACCGGGGTCGATCCGAAGGATCCGAAGAAGTCGACGTTCGGCCGCGTCAACACGACGTTCGGCGGCACGCTGGTCGACGCCGATCTGCGGCGCGCCGGCGGGGACGGCGCGCGCGGCAACGACCAGCTCGCCGAGCTCCTGCCGGGCTTCGTGTTCACGGTGATAAACCCGACGAGCGTCACCGTCACCCGCGACGGCAGCGACGGCAAGGCCGCCGAGGTCACGGTGATCGGCACGCCCAGCGATCTCCTGCAGGAGGTCTACTTGCTCGACACGGGCCTCGTCGGCACGACGAGCCTCCTGCTCACGCAGACCTACCGGCTGACCCCGGGCAAGCGCTACGTCGAGATCGAGACCACGATCAAGAACACCAGCACGGGGGCGCATCCGTTCCCGTACCTCGATCCGACCCAGCTCCACGCGCTGGGCTTCAACATCCCCAACATCGAGAACATCCGGCTGAGCGTGCCGATGGGGCAGCTGCCGCTGTTCGGCGGCGAGCAGCAGCTGTTCGCGCCGGGCGTCGCCGGATTCAACGTCCGGTTCGCGATCGAGCACAGCTACGACATCGCCGGCGGGTTCCCGGCGTTCCCCGGGCTCGCCATCGACTTGCTCGCCAGCCGCGGGGCCGGCGTGTCGTACGGCCTGACGGTGCCCCGGTCGCCCGACAACTACGTCAACGCCTACGCCGCCGGCTATCCCGGCCAGGCGATCACGCCGTACTCGATGCTCGTGCCGTTCACCTATGCCGGGGTCGCGGGCGTCTACATGGTCAGGCCGCCGGCGCAGCTCGGTCCGCAAGAGCAGTTCACGTACACCTCGTACTTCGTGGTCGGCAAGGGCGACGTCGCCTCGGTGCGCGATACGATCTACGAGCTGCACGGTGAGCCGACCGGCACGTTCGGCGGCCACGTGATCGATCAGCAGACCTCGCAGCCGATCGGAGGCGCGAACGTGATCGTCCTCGATGCCAAGGATCAGGTGGTCGATCAGCTCGAGACCGACGCGCAGGGCAGCTTCCTCGCGCACCTGCCGGCGGGCGCGTACCGGTACACCGCGATGGCCGATGATCGGTTGTCGACCACCCCGGTCGGGTTCACGGTCGCGGCCGGCGCCGGGACGGGGATCGCGCCGATCGAGATGGCGCCGCCGGCGACGCTGGTGGTGTCGGCGATCGACGAGCGCGGCCGCCACGCGCCGGCGAAGGTCCAGCTGCTCGGTCACTTCCCGGCCGCGAACCAGGGCCAGGATCCGCGCGGCTTCCTGTACTCGCTGGAGCGCGGCGAGCGCCAGCGGCCGACCGCGCTCGACGGCAGCGACCGGTTCATCGAGGGCGCGTGGTGGACCCCGGACGGCCGGCTGTCGGCCACGGTGCGGCCCGGGACCTACGAGCTCCTGGTCACGCGGGGCCCCGAGTACGAGATCACGCGCAAGACGATCGTGCTGCGACCGGGCGCGTTCGACGCCGAGCAGGTCGCGCTGGTGCGGGCCTACACGTCCGATGGCTGGGTCGCCGGGGACTTTCATATCCACGCCCAGCCGTCGACCGACAGCGGCCTGCCGATCGCCGATCGGGTGGCGAGCTGCGCCGCGGAGGGCCTCGAGGTCGCGACCGCCACCGATCACAACTACATCACCGACTACGCCCCGGTGATCGCGACGTCGGGGCTCGATCCCTGGCTCCTCGGGATCTCGGGCATGGAGCTGACCACGTTCGAGATGGGCCACTTCAACGGCTATCCGCTGCGCGTCGATCCGGGGTCGACCCGCGGCGGCGAGTTCCGGTGGGCCGGCCAGCCGCCGCAGGGGCTGTTCGATCAGCTGCGCGCGCTCGCGGTCGACCCGGCGCGGGGCATCGTCCAGGTCAACCACCCGCGGCAGGCGGTGCTCGGCTACTTCGCGCAGTTCTTCATCGACGAGCTCACCGCGCAGCCGTACACGCCGACCGGGATCCTCGGGATCTTCGCGCCGTACGGCGACGAGTTCCGGCCCGAGAACTACAGCGTCGACTTCGACGCGATCGAGCTGGTCACCGGCAAGCAGAAGGAGGACATCCACACGTTCCGCGCGCCGAGCCCGCTGCCGCCGGGGCCGTTCCCCGATCCGCAGCCGGTGCCGGGCCAGATCGTCGTCGGGCCGGACGGCCGCGCGAAGTACCCGGGCGTCGTCGAGACCTGGTTCGCGATGCTCGACCGCGGCCACCGGGCGACCGGCATGGGGACCTCGGACAGCCACCACCTGATCGGCGACGAGCCGGGGTACGCGCGCACGCTGCTCTACGTGGGCGCCGGCAAGGACGTGCCCGGAGGGTACTCGCGCGACGACGTGATCGAGGCGATCCGCGGGCACCGCGCGATCACGACGAACGCGCCGTTCGTCGACATGACGATCGGCGCGCACCGGATCGGCGACACGCTGGTCGCGCCGGGGGGCAGCGTGGACGTCGCGATCCACGTGCGCGCGCCGTCGTGGGCGAAGGTCGATCACCTGGTCCTGTACGCGAACAGCCAGGTCGTCGCCGATCAGGTGATCCCGGCGGACCAGGGCACCGACTACCAGACCCTCGTCCACCTGGCCCTCGCCAAGGACAGCTGGGTCGTCGCCGAGGCGACCGGCGCGGGCAACATGTTCCCGGTGCTGACGCCGACCGAGTTTCCGCCGATCGACGCGACCGTGATCATCAAGGCGCTCGCGGTCGGACTGGATCTGTCGTCGCTGCCGCTGACCTCGAGCCTCAAGCCGTCGCTCATCCACCTCTCGACGCCCTACGCGATCACCAACCCGATCTGGATCGACCTCGATGGCAACGGCTGGACCCCGCCTGCGCCGCCGCTGCCCGGCAAGCGTGCGCCGGCCGCCTCGCCGCCGGACGTGAGGGCACAGTTTGATGCGCTGCCGGAGATCTCGCCGTGAGGGCCTGGGTGGCTACCGCGCTGGCCATCGTGCTGGCCGGATCACCTGCCTGGGGCCATACGTTCCCGCCGGTCCACACCGTCGTGGTGCAGGTCGAGCGCTGCGAGGTCGCGCTGCTCATCGGCTATGCCGCGGGCACCGGCGAGCCAACCGAGCGGATCCTCGCGCGGGCTGCTAGCCAGCCGAAATCACACGTGGTCGGCGCGCTGCGGGACACGCTGACCGCCTATGCGATGGCGCCGCTCGCGGTCCTGGTTGATGGCAAGCCGCTGGTGGCCACCTCGGTGCGCGCGAAGATCGGGCTCGACGCCAGCGGCCGGCGGCCGATCGTGGTCGTGCTGGCGACGTTTGCGTTGCGCGGCGGCGCCCAGCTGGCGGTCAGCTCGAAGGACCCGCGTACCACGCGGATTTCCTGGCAGGATCGGGCGAGCGGCCGGATCGTGCCGGACAGCGCGCCGGCGGCCGGCCACTGGTTCACCGGCGTGGCCTCCTTCTTGCTGCCTCTGGCAGCGGCACAGGGAGGCTCGGCATGCGCACGCACTGGATCATCGGTCTCATCGTCGGCGCCGGCACGCTGACCGCCTGCAGCGACCACCCGTACGATCCGGACGCACCGGCGATCGATCCGAACGCCCCCCGCATCCACATCGTGTCGCCCGCGCGCGGCATGTTCGTCGGCGACGTCCAGACCTTGATGGTCACCGGGACGGCGACCGACGACACGCGGGTCGCGTCGGTCGAGGTCAACGGCGTCGCCGCGGCGCTCGCGGGCGACGGCACCTGGACCGCGACGATCCCGGTCACCACCGGCACCCAGCTCATCCACGCGGTGGCCACGGACGGCGACGGCAACACCGGCAAGGAGTCGCGCGCCGTGGTCACCGGTCCGATGGCGCCGATCGAGGCCGCGGTGCCGCAGGCAATCACGGCGGCGATGTCGGCGCAGACGTTCGATGCGATCGGCCGCGGCATCACCGGGTTCCTCCAGAGCGGCGATCTCGAGGCGCTCATCGCGCCGCATAACCCCGTGATCAGCATCGGCGCCGCCACGGACTGCAACCATGCGCAGGCCGCGATCACCGGCATGACGGCCGGCAGCGCGACGGCGGTCTCGCTCACCCCGCGGAGCGGCGGCCTCGCGCTCGATGTCGAGCTCGATCACGTGTCGATCGGCATGCGCCTGTCGTACGCGGTGCTGTGCGCCGACGGCAGCCGCGACATCACCGTCGCCGCGAGCCACATCAAGGTCACCGGCGTGGTGAACGTCGGCGTCACGCGCGGCGCGTTCGACGTGAAGCTCACCAACCAGAGCGTCCAGATCACCGGCTTTGCCATCGAGCTCGGCGGCGCGCCGGGCGACCTCGTCGACTCCCTGCACCTCGACACGACGCTCGGGCCGATCATCGGGTGGGCGACCGAGAGCTTCGTCGTGCCGCTGGTCAATCGCTCGCTCGCCGGGCTCAACGACGTCAAGACTGTCGACGTCCTGGGCACGCCGGTCGACATCAAAGTGACGCCGGCGCAGATCCGGTTCGACGCCACGGGCGCGGTCATCGAGCTCGACACCACGCTGCGCGCGCACGGCGACGCGGCCTCGCCCGGCTACGTCTACGTCGCGAACCAGGTGCCGGCGATGGCCGGCGGGCGCGGCTTCGAGCTCGCCGTCGCCGACGACGCGGTGAACCAGCTGCTCGGCAGCTTGTGGGCCGCCAAGGGCATGGACAAGGCGTTCGCGCTCGACACCGGCAGCTACGGGACGGTCGGCAAGCTCTACGATCGCGTCGAGCTCTCGGCCAAGGTGCCGCCGTTCGTCGACGCGACCGGCGGCTCGCTCAAGCTCACGATCGGCGACCTCCTGGCGACGTTCAAGAACGGCGCGGCGATCGCCACCCAGATCGCGATCAACGCCGAGGTCGACCTCCAGGTGGTGGCCAACGCCGACGGCACGCTGCGGCTCGACGTCGGCTCGCCCACCACCTACGTCGACGTGCTCGACGAGAACGTCGACGGCGCCAACGCGCTGTCGAACGCCCAGTTCGAGGCCATCACGTCGTTCGCCCTGGCCCGCGTGATCGCGGTCGGCTCGGCCTCGGTCGGCGCGCTGCCGCTGCCGGCGCTGGGCGGCGTCGGGCTGCGCGACGTCGGGATCGCCGAGCACGCCGGCTACCTCGTCGTCGACGGCGACGTGCCGTAGCGGGCGTCAGGCGCGGCGTTCCACGGGTACGACATCGTGCGCACGGATCTGCGTGTGTAACTGCCCGATACCTATAGATAAAGCGCCCGTCAGGTTTTCTTGCAGTCTGGCTGTCGGATTTGCGCGGCGACGTCGCCTATTCGGGACTGCTGCGCTCGAATGTCCGAGCGCGCAGTTCGCAGAAATAGGGGGGGCCCGTTGACCAAGCGCCTTGTCGTTGCTGTCTCGTTGATCTCGGTCGTCGTGGGGATGCTCGCACAGGCCCCGGCGCGCGGCGACGTTGCCCGGCCCGCCGCGCCGCGGCCACCCGCCTCGTCCTCCATCGCGGTGGGGCGGTCGTTCGTCATCGAGCCGCCGATGGCCGACTATGTTCGTGAGCTCGATCAGCGCGAGCAACGCGAGCAGATCCGCGACTGGGCCGTGCTCGGCACGCTGACGCGCCTCGGCGCGACGCCGCCGCAGCTGGCCTCGGCCACGTACCAGTCGCCGCCGGCCCGCCTGCCGTACCTCGACGAGCTGTATCAGTTCGAGCATGGCCGCGGCCGTCGCGCGTACCTGGGGAACCGCGTGCTGCTGTTCCGCGATGCGGACGATCCGGATCCGCAGGCCACGATCGGGCGGCTCGCCGATCACGTGCGCATGGAGAACGGCGAGGTTCCCAAGGTCGTCGAGCTCTACCTCGTCGATGACCAGCGCAACCAGGGCACGATCCGGGTCGCGCGCGCGGCCGATGTGACGCGGGAGGTCTTGTTCTCGAAGGCGTACGGGTATGTCGAGGGCGAGGTGGGTGACCCCGGCCAGCTCGCGGCGTGGCTGGACCAGGTCGA
This sequence comes from Cumathamnion decipiens, assembly GCA_032356425.1. Classification (NCBI taxonomy): domain Eukaryota; phylum Rhodophyta; class Florideophyceae; order Ceramiales; family Delesseriaceae; genus Cumathamnion; species Cumathamnion decipiens. The sequence goes on along the minus strand of JAUKWE010090235.1, from coordinate 16,708 downwards.
CGATCTGACGTTCGCGAAGGTGATGGGCGATGGCGGGCTGCTGCTCGGTGGCCGCCGGTTCGCCGGGACGCCCACGGCGAACCTCACGGCCGAGGACGTCGCCGCAATCTACCAGGCCCATGACCTGCTTGGCCAGCGGCGAACGGATGCGCGCGCGACGCTCGACCGGTTGCCGGTGCGCCTGCGAGACAGCATCATCCGGTACCTCACGCTTGCACGCAGGCAGGCGCCCGACGCTCAGCCCGACGCGATCGCAGCGGCCCTGGAGGCCACCCTGGAGATGGTGCGGCCCGCCCACCGCGATCGGCTGCTCCGCACCATGGACACCGCGTTCGCCGCGGTCCCCTCGCCCGGGTTCTCGCTCGACCCGGCATGGTTGCCCGATCCGGACCACCCCGAGCACCCGCTCATGCTCGCGCGCCTCCGCGCGTTCGCCGCGGACCCATGCGCCGATCTGGAACGCATCCGCGCGAGAGCAGACGTCTTGACGCGGCAGGAGCCAGATGAGGCCCGCCGCACGTCAGGTACCACCGCTGCGGCAGGAGTGCGCGAGTGGGTTCCGCCGGGCAACCTTGCCAGGCTCGCCCCAGACGCCTGCGCGAGGTTGAAGGCGCGGCTCTCTCCCGCGCTGAACGCGCTGGCATCGCGGCTCGAGGGAGTAACCCCCGAAGCGTGGGACCGGGGGATGGCGCCCTACTATCAGCTCCTGGAAACACTGAAGCATTCTGATGCCAAGGGGATCGATGGATACCTAACGGCGCTCGTGGTTGAGGGGCTTGGGTTTCATGAAGATGACACGCAGGTGCAGTGTGCGCGGTATGAAGGCGTGACCGGGACGCGGGTCGGGATGACGTTGTTCTATACGGATCTCGTCGCAAAGCTCTGGGCGAGCACCGATTTTGGACATTCGGCGCCCATCGCAGACGTCCCGGGCTTCCTCTCGAAGCCCCAGCTCCATCTCCCGGCGGGCTTCAGGAAGGAGATCATCGACAACCCCTCCACACGCATCTGGTTCGGTGCCCGCCCGAACGGCGTGTCGCGAGGCGAACACGACGGAGATACGGCGTTTTTGTTCGATCACCGCTTCAGCCGGATCTACGCGGCGGGCAGTAACCCAGCCCGCCCTGACGTCGAGGGACAGCCCGATGAAGCCTCACGGCGAACCCTCGGCTGGTGGGATCGGCACTTCGATGACGTCGCCGACTACGAGCCGGAGTATCACCGTCAGAACCAGATCATGAAGTGGGCGCTGGTCACCGCGGCGATCCCGAAGGGTCTCCTGGTCGAGGCGCTCGGTCATGTTGCGGTATCTCGTGGGTTCCAGTTCGCCGAGTGGCAACGTTCGAACCGGACGAGCTTACGTTTTGCGGAGGCCTTGCCCTCGGTGAGGCAGCGCATCGCCGGCCGGGAGTGCATCCCCCTGCTGACCTCTTATTTATTTCAGAGTTACGGTCGGGATGGATATTATATCACCGGCGGCGTCAGCACCCTGAGCCGGAGCGCGCCGCGTGCCGTTCCGCTCGCCGATGTCGCGAAGCCGCTCGGCGCGCGAGTGGCGCCCGTCGCGGATCTGGGCGCGGGCACGAGCGGGACGGCGACACGCGCTGTGCCGGTCCTGCATGGCGAGGCCGTGACCTTCGAGGGGTCAACGGTCGCACGCGCTCGCGGCGCCAGCGGCGACATCTCGCTCGGCACACCGCGGGTGGACTATGCACCAGGCCCGACGCGCGGATCCCTCGTGATCAAGGCGGGGCAGGGAGGCACGGCGATCGGAGAGGTCGGCGCCCGGATCACGAAGAACAACGTCGCGATCCGGTGGAGCGAAGGTCCGATCGAGCACGCCCGGCTGGGCAAGCCGGAGCTGGGCGCGGAGACCCTCGAGAACGCCGACAAGCTGGCCCAGCAGGGCTTTGCGACCGACGCTGCCAACGTCTACGAACGCGGACTTCCGCGTAACCTCAGCGAAGCGGACAAGCTCGCGCACGAGGCCATCACCGATATCGCGCATCGCCGTCCGATCGCGGTAGCTGCAAAGCTCGAGCGACTCGCCGCCAAGGGCAAGCAGGTGTCCCCCGGGGTACGCGAGGCGCTCGTCAATTCCCTCCGTGGCGAGAGCGAACCCGTGGCGCGTCAGCTCGACGCGGCGCTGAAGCTGAACAAGCCGCTGACTGATCCGGGTGTGTCCGTGCTGGCGGAGCGCGGGCGGATCAGCTTGGCGCGTGACGTCAAGCTCCTCCCGCGGGTATCGAAGCCTACCCCTACGACCGATTTTTCGAACAGCGTCGTGTACTACGACAGGACATTGAAGGTTGCCCAGGAAGGGCTGCTGCCCGATACCGGCGGCCAGGTTGCGCGCTGGACACACCAGCGTGGGGTCACGGTCGTGGAGTTGCGGGCGGACTCGATCGGCGCGCTGCCGGATCGCTTCGTCGAGACCTCGACTGGCCTGATCGTCGAGCGCGCGCCGGGCCTCCTCCCCAGGTCGTGGCCGGGCCTGCCGCCGCCGATATTCCTGGTCCAGAAATGCGACGCGGACCACAAGACTGACACGACCCTTGATGATTGCCCTGATCCCCGATGACTGCCGAGGTCGTCGGGCTGACGGATGCGGATCTCGATGGCCTGTTCGCCGACGCGGTCGCGGACGAGGTGGCGGGCCGGTACGAGGAGGCGCTGGCGTCGCTGACGATCGCGATCGCGGAGCTAGGTGCTCGCGGGCAGACGTATCAGTATCCATTCGAGTGGCTCGCACGGCTGCAATGCGAGCTCGGTGACTTCGAGGCGGCCGAGCGTTCGTTGCTGGTCGCCCGGAAGGTAGCCGAGCAGGCCGAGCATCGTCCGGGCGTGTTTCGGATGGACGTCGCACGGGCCCGGATCGCGTGTGCGGTGCCGGACCTGTCCACGGCCGAGCGGCTCCTGTCCGAGCTTCGCAACGACGACGACTTGCCGCTCGGCCCACCATCGCCGGAGCGATCCGCCGCCATCGTTGCGTGGCTGGAGGCCTTGCGGTTTCGCGATCGGCCGGGGCAGAACATCGCGGTCTTGCAGGTCGAGGCCGCGCTCGTGATCGGGGAGCTGTGGGCGGAGCAAGGCAAGTATCTGTCAGCGCTGGCGCTCGCCGAGGCGATCGAGGCCAAGCTCGTGGACGCCCAGATCGCGATCCGTCGCGAGCAGGTCGAGTTGCTGCGCGTCGAGTGGCTGCTGGCCGCCGGGGAGCTCGCAGAGGCGGAGCGCTGGCTGGCGCAGGCTCGCTTCGGCGAGGGCGTCGATGCGATCCGCGTCGCGGTGGTGCGTGGCCGCGTGGCCTTGCTGGGTGGTCGGCTCGCACAGGCGGTCTCGCAGCTCGAGGTCATCGATACCGCGCCGGTGACCTCGCCCGCGTTGTTCGCCTACGCGACCGCCTTCCGCATCGCCGTTCAGCTCGAGCTCAACCTGCACACCGCTGCGGCCGAGACGGCGACCGCGGCGATCGCGAAGCTCGGCGATGAACCCGGCGTCCGGCCGCTGATCGCGCTCTTGGAGAACGCCAAGCTCGGCGCGGCGGCCAGGCGTCGCTCGGCGATCGCACTGTGGGAGCTTCCCGTTCTCGCGCCGGTCGATGATGCGGCGGTCGCGGACAGCGGGTGGATCGTGTTCGAGGCCTCGTCGGCAGGAGGTTCGCGCTTCACCGCCGCCTGGACGACCGCGGCCAACGCCGTGCTCGTCGCGCTGGAGCGTGGCGAGCTCGCGGCGGCGAGCATCCAGCATGGCGAGCTTGTGCGAATCACGCGAGGTGTCGAGTCGAGGTACATCACGGCGCGCGTGAGGTTGTCGGCAGCGCTGATCGAGTACTGCCGCGGGCCGGACGAGGCGACGCGCGCGGTGCTGCTCGAGGTTGCCCAGGCGCTGCATGCGATCGGCGCACGGCAGGATGAGGCGCAGGCGCTTCGGTTCGCGGCGCGGGCCTCGGCACGATTGGCGCGAACCGACGACTACATCGAGCTCGCGCGCCGCGCGGCGTCGATCATCGACGAGATCGACGGGGAGCTCGATGCCACGACCCGTACGGCATACCTGATGAACAAGTGGAACGGCCGTGACGAGCTCGTCGCCGGACGGATGCGAGAGCTGCTCGCCGACGCCAGCGATCGGCCGCGGCGACCGCGCAAGCGCGAGATCCTCCAGGTGTTTCGACAGATCGACGACCTCACGCACTGGCCGATCGACGACGCGTTCGGAGAGGCTGATGCCCCGAAGCTCGCGGGCAACGCGACCTCGGACATGGTGCTGGGCTGGCTCGCCGAGCGGGGGGCCGCGGCGTCCGCCCTCGCCGGCTCGCCACGGGGCTTCGCCCTGCGATCCACGCTGAGCTTGTGGTGGTTTCCGGCGAGGACCCTGGTCTTGCACTATCATGTGCTCCCCGATCGGACGTACCTGTTCCGGATTGCACGGCGTCACCTCGACGTGATGGTCTTGCCCATCGGACGCGTGCACCTGCGGATGGACATGCGTGCCCTGGCCGATGATCGCGAGCAGCTGCGCTGGCTCGCCACGCACCTCGGCGTGGCGGACTCGCTCGACAAGTTTCGCGACCTCCATCGCCTGGTGATCGTTCCGCACGACGCGATCGCGAATATCCCGTTTGCGGTGCTGCCCGTGCGTGGTGGCGCGCTATGCGAACGAGTCGCGATCACCCAGCTCGATCGGCTGTCTCGCTTGCGTCGCCGCGGGCGGCGGACCTCGGTGGGGCGGTTCGTGACCGTCGGTCTGTCCAGCTACGTCGGCTCGGGGCAAGCCGATTTGCCCGAGACGGAGGCCGAGGCACGTGCCGTCGCGGCGGCGCTCGGGATCGGCACCGCGGACTCGTACATGGATGCCGCCGCGACACGCACAGGCGTCCGGGCGGCGTTGCCGGGCGCGACCCACATGCACATCGCGGCACACGGGACCTTCGATCACACCCATCCTGCGGACAGCGGCGTGCTGCTTCGCGACGGCAATGGCTACGGGACGCTCACCTTGCACGAACTGCGCGAGCTGGATCTCCGGCGGATGAAGCTCGCGACCCTCGCGACGTGCCGCTCGGCGGAGAGTGCCCGGTTGCCGGGGCGCGAGCGGATCTGTCTGCCGACCGCCCTGCTGGACGCCGGCGCACGCGGCGTGATCGCGTCGTTGTGGCCTGTGGAAGACGAGCCGTCCGTCGAGGTCATGACGGCGCTGTATCGGCGCCTGCGGACCGAATCACCGGCGATCGCGCTTGCCCACATGCAGGCGGACCAACGCAAGGCCGAGCGGTCCGCACGCAACTGGGCTGGCCTCGTGTACTACGGCAACGATTGAACGAGCGCAGGCGGCCGTTGATGCCGTACGTGGCGCCTGTCGCGGCGATTTCGTGTCGTATTGTGCATGAGCGCGTCGCCTGTTCCTTGCCCGGAGGAACATGGCGAAGCATGCGCTGGTAGTGGGTAGTCAGACCGCAGGCCTCGAGGGTCCCATCGGCGATGCGGCGCGGATGGCGGCCGCGCTCGAGGCCGCTGGCTTCAAGGTCGATCTGCGGACAACGGCCGCAGCCGCGTCGCGCGAGGGGATCCTCGAGGGCTACGAACGCCTCATCCAGGACATCCCCAAGGACGGGGCCGCGGTGTTTTATTACTCCGGCCATGGCGTGCGGGTGCGGTCGAACAGCGATCGGCGCGACGCCGGCACATCCGGCGTGCCTCGCGTGCTTCAGGCGCTCGTCCCGACCGATTTCGAGGAGTCGACTGCGGGCGAGTTTCGCGGCATCCTCGACCTGGAGCTGTCGGTCCTCCTGGGTCGGCTGACCGATCGCACGCGCAACGTGACGGTGATCCTCGACTGTTGCCATGCCGCGGCCATGAGTCGCGACGTTGCGGCACGGCCCAAAGCACTCCTCCGCCCCTGTCACGTCGATCTCGAGAACCACATCGAGCGACTCAGGGCGCGCGGCCTTGCGACCGAGGTCCTGACCGCGACGGGCAACCCTCACGCCGTTCGCCTGGTTGCGGCCGGCCAGTCCGAGAGCGCGTACGAGCGGCAGGTCGGCGGCGCGGTGGTGGGGACGTTCACCGAGTCGCTGCTGCTTCGCTTGCGCGAGGCCGAGGGCCAACGCTTGACGTGGGATGCGCTGGGCCGATCGGTGCGCGAACGGGTGCTCTCCCTTCACTCCACCCAGCGCGTCGACATCGAAGGTCCTCGTCGGCGGTATCTGTTCGAGCTTGAGGAGGCCCCGCGCGCCGGCGCGGTCACGGTGGTTGCCGGTGATGACCCGGCGATGGGGATGCTCCGTGCGGGCCGCTTGCATGGTGTCCACGCGGGCGATCAGTACGCCGTGCTCCCCAGCGGAGCCACCGGGGACACGGCGCACCGGATCGCGACCGCGATCATCACGCGGGCCGAGCGCACGGCGTCCACGGTCGCGCTGCACTTCCTGCCACCGGCCGTACAGCTCCCGCCCGGGGCCCAGGCGTTCCCGATCATGTCGGCCGCCCCCCGGCGCGCGATCCGGCTGATCGCGGATGGCACAGCGCGCCAGACTATTGCGAACGCGATCACCGCCACCGGTCGCTTCACCGTCGCCGACAGCGACGACGACTCGATCCTCGCCACGGTGAAGCTCGAGGCCGCCGAGCTCGAGCTCCTCGGCCCGAGCGGTGTTGCGGTGGTGCCTGCGTCGAAGTGGTCGGGCGACAGCCTCGATCGACTGATGATCAACCTGCGCATGCTCACCGCGGCGCAGGCGTTGCGCGAGCTCGAGTCCGAGCCAGGTCAGCTCCCCGAAACAGCCGTCGAGGTGACCTGGGGCCTGGTGGAGGCTGGCGAGGCTGTCGAGCTCCCGACCTCAGGTGAGCTGATCTCCGTCGGTGCGCGCCTGTTCGCGCGGCTCACCAACCGGCACCCGCGCAAGCGGAAGCTGTACGTCTCGATCTTCGACATCGGGGTCGCGCAACGCATCCAGCTGCTGACCGACGCATGGCCGGCCGGCTACGAGCTCGAGCCCGGCGAGCCGTTCACCCTGGGCGAAGACGCGAGCGGCAAGCTCGTCGGTTTCGAGCTCGGGTGGTCGGACGGGGTCCCGGAGGATGGGGTGCGGACCGAATCTTTGATCGTGATCGTCACCGAGCGGCCTTGCGATCTCACGGCAGCCGAGACGCCGGGCGCCACATCTGCCTGGGAAACCGGCGCCGCGCGAGGAGCGCTGGCCATGGAGAGCCCGCTGCAGCAGCTGGTCCGCCAGCTTCAGTACGGTCGGGCCCGCGACGTGCGATCCGGGAACCAGGGAGATGGTCACCTCGTGCGGCACATCAGCTTCGAGTTGAGCCCGTGGCCGCTGCCTCCGCGAGGCAAGGGCTTCCTGCTCGATGATCGGCTTTCCGCGTCGGTGCTGGTGTTCGCACCGCGCGGCAGGGTGCGTGCGCCTCGCAAGATCTCGATCCGCATCACGAAGTTCACCATCCATGATACGCGAGCGTGGTTCGGCTCGACGGACATCCGGCTGGACACGCTGGTGATCACGCGATCGAAGATCTCCGGCGTCGAACCCTATCGCGCCACCACCTTGCGGGTCAAAGACGACCAGTTCGTGCCGCTCGGCAACGCGCTCGTCTATCACGGAGACGCGGCCGACTTCGTCGACTTCCGAGTCTGGGCGTCGCGCGATCGTGACGACCGCGCGACTCTCGCCGAGCTGCTCGACGCGCAGGCGAACTCCGCTGAGGTCAAGAACGCTGCCGCGGCGCTCCTGGCGATTTCTGCACCCACCACCGGCGCGGCGCCGATGGTGGCCGCGTTCGGCGCCGCTGCGACCTTGACCGCGGTCGCCTGGAAGGTGCTATCGGCGGCGCTGCCCAGGACCATCGGTCTCTATCAGACGTCGTTCCTGGCCGGCGAGGGCGCCGGTTTCGGGCAAGGCCGGCCGTCGCAGAGGATGCTACACGCCCAAGGGGTTTCGTTCGGCTACGAGATTGTCGCAGTCGACTAGGCGAATCCGCCTTGCGCCGGTGGAACTGGTCGAGCCGCCGCGATCGGCTTGGCCGCGACGATGGGCCAGCTATGAATCATGCTGCCATCGATCTAGGAGGCAAGGAATCGCAGATCTGCTCAAGCGAACAGCGCGTCCATGGTCAACGATCGGACGCCGAGCCGCTGCGCGTGATCGTTGGCGCGGATCCCGTACGTGGAGATCAGCGTCAGGAACGTCGCCTTGCGGTCGCCGAACGCCGCCCGGTACGCATCCCGCTTGAGCTCGAGCGCGCGCGCGTAGGCCTTGTCGATCACGAACTCGGACTCGGAGAACTTGATCTCACACAGGTTCGCGCTGCGATCGGCGCGGTCGATCACGAGGTCGACCTGCACGCCGTCTCCGTCTTCCGCCGACCGTAGGTCCCAGGCGCCTTCGACGGTCTCCACGCTGGCGATCCCAAGCGCGCGCTTGATCGAATCGATGTGGCGGAGGCACACAGCCTCGAACGCGAGCTCGCTCCAGGCGCGCCACGCCGGCGAGGCGCGCCGCCGCAGCCACGCGCCGGTCGCGCCGCCGCGGTGGTGCTCGATCCACTTCAAGAAGAACAGCGAGTAGTGATCGGCGAGCCAGTACACCGCGTCCCGCTTGGCGTGGCCGAGCCTCGGCATCTGCATGATGAAGCCGCACTGCTCGAGCTCGTCGAGGACCTTCGTGGCGGCGCCACCGGATCCCAGACCGCTGACCGCAAGCAACTGCGCGCGCGTCATGCCTCGCCTGCGTGCCGCGAGTGCACGCACGACGGCCTCGTGGCGATCGGCCTTCTCGAACAGCCCTGCATAGAGATCGGCGAACTCGGTGCGCAGGAAGCCATCGCGCGCGAAGCCCAGCCGGTCGATCGCCTCGGCGGCGGATTCGCCGGGCCGGACCTGTACGAGGTAGTGCGGGATGCCGCCGAGCGCCATGTACAGCTCGATCACCTGGTAGCGGCCGATGGCGACGCTCCGTGACCGCAGGAGCTCCTCGACCTCGGCGAGCGAGAACGGATCGAGCCGGATCCGGCGGGTGACCCGGTTGTGCAGTCCGCCGCGCTGGCGCACGACCTTCTGGAGCATCCACGACGCCGCTGATCCGCAGATCACGACGACGAGCTTCGGCTGCTTGACCGCCCAGCCGTTCCAGAAGTGCTCGAACGCGGAGAGAAACCCCGAGCGGCGGGACGAGAGCCACGGGACCTCGTCGAAGAATACGACCTGCTTCCTCCGGCGGCGTTGGAGCCGCGCGGTTACGAACACCCGCAGCTGCTCGAACGCGCGCTGCCAGTCGGCGGGGGGCAACGCGAGGCCGAGCGCATCCGCGAAGGCGCGCAGCTGTCGCGACAGATCGACGCCGTGCATGCCGACGAACTCGAAGCAGAGCGCGTCACCGTACACCTCGCGGATCAGGAAGGTCTTGCCGACCCGGCGGCGTCCGTAGACTGCGACGAGTTCGGCCTCCGGGGATTGCAGCGCATCGAGGAGCGCAAGGCGCTCAGCGCGGCGACCAACGAGCGGCATCCCTATATCTAGCCATATCTCCCCCTCCAGGCAATGATCTGGCTACTTATACGCAGCCGGATAACTCGCCAGATCTGGCCTGCGCGACCCAGATCTGGCTATGCATGCCGCTCCGGCGAGCATGAGGCGAGCGCCGACGGCTCCGCGCGTCGACCGATGAACCGCCGGGCATCACCCGTGGGTGCTCTGGGATGACTTACTAAGGCACCGCTTAGCAAGTCCGGGAACAGCAACGCCCGGGCCCGGCCCGGCCCGCGGCCGCTGGGCCATGACCTCGTCGCTCATGATCACCAGATGCTCGACGGCGTTGCGCGGCTCGCGGCCACAGCCAGGCTCCGTGATCGTTCGGCGTACGAGGTTCGCCGGGATCGATCCATGTACAACGCGGGGGAGCCGCGCTACCGATCACGGGTGCCGTTCGTCCAGATCGCCGGGTCGCCGCTCCTGCCCGACACCCGCCCGATCGAGCTGTACTATCGTGACGTCGGCACCGGGGCACCGCTGCTCGTCCTGCACGGCGGATGGGGCTACGAGTTCTATCCGTTCGACGCGCAGATCGCGGCGCTGCCGGATCGCAGGTTCGTGATCCCGGATCGCACGGGGTACGGCAGGTCGCCGCGGATCGCGGCGCTGCCGGCGCGGTTTCACCACGCCGCGGCCGCCGAGCACGAGGCGCTGCTCGATGTGCTCGGGATCGAGCGCTGCGCGATCTGGGGCCACAGCGACGGCGCCGTGATCGCCGCGATCATGGCGCTCCGGCGGCCCGACCGGATCTCCGCGATCATCGTCGAGGCGCTGCACCTCGATCGCGGCAAGCCGCGGTCGCGCGCGTTCTTCGAGATGATGGCGGGAGACCCCGACGGCTTCGGCCCGCGGGTCGCGGCCCGGCTCGCCGCCGAGCACGGCGACGACTACTGGCGTACGGTCCTGCGCGCGGGCGGCCGCGCGTGGCTCGACATCGCCGCGACGCCCGGCGAGGATTTCTTCGATCACCGGCTCCACGAGATCTCCGTACCCGTGCTGGTCATGCACGGCGCCGATGATCCGCGGACCGAGCCGGGCGAGCTCGATCGCGTGGCGCGCGCGCTGCCCGGCGCCGCGATCCACGTGCTGGTCGGCGCCGGCCACGCGCCGCACAGCGAGCGTGGCGCGAGCGCCGAGGCGACCGCCCTCGCTACGAGATTCCTCCGCGCGTGACAACGCGTAGGATCCGGCAAGTCGCGGGCACGGGCGGCAGGCCCGGGCGAACCTGCGGACGGGCGCGATTCACGATCGCCGAGCCTGTGCTACCAATGGCCACCGATGCGGTTGGCGCACTGTTCTGACCTCCACCTGCTGTCCCACGACGGCGCGCGGTGGCTCGATCTCGCGAACAAGCGCTGGATCGGCGCGATGAATCTGCTTTCGAACCGCAGCCGGCACTACCACGTCGATGCGTTCGACGACATGGTCGCTGATCTCAACGCGCAGGGCGTCGATCACGTGCTGTGCACGGGCGATGTCACCAACCTGGCGCTGCGCCAGGAGTTCGCGTTTGCCCGGGACCGGTTCGACAGGTTCGCGCTGGGGCCTGCCGGCGTCACGGTGATCCCCGGCAACCACGACGCGTACGTCGCCGAGGGCGTGCCGCTGTTCGCCGAGATGTTCGCCGCGTTTGCCACGTGCGATCCCGGGTGGGCGTGGACGGAGGCGGACGCGGGGGACCCGGGCGAGCCCGACGATCTGCGCTGGCCGATCGTCCGGGTGCGCGGCGAGCTCGCGCTGATCGGGACCTCGACCAGCCGCGCAACGCCGTGGTTTACCGCCTATGGCCGGCTCGGATCCGGCCAGCTCGCGCGTATACAACGTGTGCTCAGCGATCCTCGCCTGGCCGATAAGATCCGGGTGGTCGCGATCCACCACCCGCCGGCCGGCCGGCGCGCGGAGAGCCGGATCCGCGGCCTGCGTGACCACGCGGCGTTTGCCGGCGTGATCGCCGGGACGGGGGCGCACCTGATCGTCCACGGCCACGAGCATCGCGATATGACCGAGGCATTACCAGGGCCCGCCGGTCCGGTGCCGGTGCGCGGGATCGCCTCGGGGACGTACCTCACCGATAAACCGGGGCGCAGCGATCGGATCGCGCGCTATCGCATCTTCGAGCTGGAAGGCGGCAAGGTGGTCTCGGATCACGTCCGGATCTGGGATCGCGCGCGCCGTGGCTTTGCACAGCAGAAGATCTCCGACGAGCAATCTAACCCTGGAGCTTGACTTGGATTTGTTACGTGCGGTACCGACCAACCCTCTGACGTCACGGAGAGCCCATGGGTGAACAGATCCACGACGCCGACGCGATCGAAGCAGCCGACGAGAAGTATGTGATGCGTCCCTGGACGCACCCGGCCGGCGAGCCGGTGATCATCGCCAAGGCGCGCGGCTGCGTCGTCACCGATGTCCACGGCAAGGACTACCTCGACCTCACCTCCGGGTACTTCGTCAACAACGCCGGGCACTGCCACCCACGGATCATCGAGGCGGCGACCCGGCAGCTCGGAGAGGTGTTGCAGGTGTCCGGAAAGCACGGCACCGTGGCGTCGGTCCGGCTCGCCGAGAAGCTGGTCAACCTCGCGCCGAAGTCGATCGACAAGGCGTTCTTCTCGACGGGCGGATCGGAGGCCAACGAGTTCGCGCTCAAGCTCGCGCGGCAATACCGCAAGAAGCCGGAGATCGCCTACCTCGAGAACGGCTACCACGGGCTCACGCTGGGCTCGCTCGAGGTCACCGCGAGCGAGAAGTACCGCGACTCGGCCGGCAAGCCGCTCGGCACCGACAACTACGCCGTCCCGACGGCGTACTGCTATCGCTGCAAGTTCGGCCCGCACGCCCAGTGCAAGGTCGAGTGCCTCGACGGGATCGACGCGATCTTCGACGCGCACCCCGGCACCGCGGCGCTGATCGCCGAGCCGATCCAGGCGGTCGGCGGGCTCGCACCGCCACAGAAGTGGTGGGACCGGCTCGACGCGGCCCGGCGCAAGCGCGGCATCCTGTTCATCGCCGACGAGATCCAGACCGGCATGGGCCGCACCGGCAAGATGTTCGCGATCGACCACTACGGCCTCGAGCCCGAGATCATGACCGGCGGCAAGGGGCTGTCCGGCGGTGTCGGCTCGCTGGGCCTCACCGCCGCGGGCAACGAGGTCGCGAAGCACTTCTTCGGTGGGACCACGCCGACCTCGGGCGGCAACGCCGTGTCGGCGGCGGGTGGCCTCGCGATGATCGAGACGATCTTCGCCGAAGGGCTGATCGAGAACGCGGCGACGATGGGTCGGTACTTCACCGAGGTGGCCTGGGCGCTCCGGGACCCCTGGATCGGCGATGTCCGGTTCATCGGGCTCCTGGGTGGCATCGAGCTGGTGAAGAATCGCGAGACCCGGGAGGTGCTCGGGAAGGCCGAGATGAGCAAGGTGAAGGATCACCTCCACGCCCAGGGGATGTTGATCACGGTCTCGGGTTTGCACGGCAACGTCCTGCGCTTGCAACCTCCGCTGTCGATCACCGCGCAACAGCTCGATCAGTTTATCGCAGCCCTGCGTAATACGTTGCGCACCATCCGCGGAGCCTGATCGCTCGTACAGGCAGGCGTATAGGGATTTTCTCACCCCACGTTCTCGGGCGCACATGGCCCGCAACTTCGACTAGAGTCCCCCCGTCCAGATGAACCTCTTCGCAATACGCAAGCACCTCGATCGGCTCCTCCACCCGATCGTGTCCTCGCTGGCGAAGCTCCCGCTCCATGCCAACGCCTGGACGTTGTCCGGCGCGTTGATCGGGCTGATCGGCGGCGTCGTATTTTTCTACGGTTACTGGTGGCCGGGGCTCGTCCTCTTGCTGGTGCGTGGCTTGATCGACCACATCGATGGCTACAAGGCGCGTAACTTCAACCAGCGCTCGACGTTCGGCGCGGTGATGGACGATGTGTGCGACCGCTGGGTGCTCGGCATCATGTACGCGGGCGGCTGCCTGAACCTCAGCTACGACTACCCGCACATCCTGATCGTGCTCGGGTTCGGCATCACGGGCTCGCTCACCAACGTCATCATCAAGCTGTCGATCTATGCCGAGAGCCAGCAAGACATCTGGCGCGAGAAGGGCAAGATCGGCCACCCGGTCGACGTGGTCGGCCTGTTCGGCTCGGCGGAGTTCCTGATCTATTACGGGCTCGGCGTGCTGTTCACCGCGCTCCTGCACGATCCGCGGCCGATCCTCGCGGGCTGCTGGGCGGTGGCGATCATGAGCCACGTCTCGCTGCTCCAGCGGGTGCGGTTCGCGTGGAAGCGCTATCGCTTCGTCGATCCGGGGCTGCCGGCCGGAGCGGACGAGCCGGGTGCGCCCGGCGTCATGTCCGACGCAGAGGCGTCGTGATGGCGGCGACCGCGACGGCCGAGACGGTGGCCAGGGCGGCGCCGCCGCGCGTGGTGTCGCGCCTGAACCCGGCGAACGCCGTGACCGCGTCGCGGTACCTGACGCTGCCGTTTCTGTGGTGGGCGGTCGACCGCGGCTATCACCAGTACGCGACGCTGTTCATCATCATCTGCGGGCTGCTCGACAAGCTCGACGGGCTGTTCGCCAAGATCTTCGACTGCCGCAGCGCGTTCGGCGAGCTGTTCGACGCGGCCACCGACGGCATCTGCTACGGCTTCGGCCTCATCCTGGTCGCCGCGTACGGCTGGGCGCCGGTCGTGCCGGTGGTGTTCGTCGTCGGGTTGGGCCTGCTCAACACCGGGATGCGCTTCGTCTACATCAAGCGCGCCGGCCGCGCGGTCAACTACAAGTCGTACGCGATGGAGCGGATCGTCGGGTACACCGGCTACCTGATCGGGTTCGCGACCGGTGGCATGGAGGTCAGGTTCTTTTACTGGGCGTTCGTGCCGGTGATGCTGGTGATCGTGGCGCACGACGCCAAGCGCATGCTGGTCGATCCGGTGCCGGGGCCCGTGCCGGGGCCCGTGCCGAGGGCCGCGCCATGACGCTGTTCTCGGACGAGACGTTCCGGCTGCTGCTCAGCTTGATCACCGGGGTGGTCGCCGGGATCTGGGCGATCCACGACGTCGTGTTCATGGCCCGGTTGCGCGGGGCCAATCGCCGCGATCCGCTCGTCGCCGACCAGCTGTTTGGCTACGCGATGGGGATCGTGATCGGGACGATCGGCGTGGTGGGGACGCTGCGCTTCAACGGCGTGTTGTAAGCCATGGCATCACGCGCGGGCAAGCCCGAGGCTCTCGCCGTGGGCGAGCACGCGGACCGCCTCGGTCTTGCCGCGTTCGCGGGCGACCTTCGTGAGCCGGCGGCGCGGCGTGCCCAGCAAGCTGAACGGCAGGTGCACCGTGCCCCAGTGCACCGGGACCAGCGTGCGGGCGCCCAGCCGCTCGAAGATGTCGAGGGCGCAGTCCGGATCGATGTGGATCCCGCCGTCCATCACCCGGCGGCGCCATCGGTAGTACCAGACCGGCAGCATGCCGCTGATCGGCAGCAGCGCGACGTCGATCGCATGGCGCTTGCCGATGTCGTCGAACACCGCGTGATCCGAGAAGTCGACGTCGCCGGCGTGGTGCAGCGTGATGCCGCCGCCGGTGACGACATAGCCGACCGCCTCGGGGGTGCCGCCCTTGCGCCAGCGGCCGAAGTCGTGGCGCGTCGGGACCGCGGTGATCGCGAGGCCGCCGACTTCGAGCTCGCCACCGGCGGTGAGCTCGGTGACCTCGCGAAACCCCAGATCGGCGACGATGTGCCTGGCGCCCATCGGCACCACGAGGTGGGCGTCGCGATCGATCGCCTTGAGGCTCCAGCGGTTCAGGTGATCGACGTGCGAGTGCGTGACGAGCACGGCGTCGACCTTGCCGGCGGCGCGGGCGCGCGAGCGCAGCAGCGGATCGAACACCACGCGGGCGGTTCCGAACTGGGCGACCGCGGTGGCGTGGCCGAGCCAGGTAACGGTCGGGCCACCAGCGAGCGCTGCTGGGCCGCCAGGGTGGCCGCCAGGGTGGCCGGACGCGGTGGATTCGCTGACTACGTGCGGTTCTCTGGCAGCCGGGGCCACGGTGCTGCTATAGCACGGGGGCTTCTGTGCTGAAGTTCATCCTGGCCGGGGTCATCGCGGGTGCGGGCACGGGGATGCCGATCGGCCCGGTCAACGTCGCCGTGATCGACGCCGCGTACCGTCACACGTTGCGGCGCGCGATCGCGGTCGGGGTCGGTGGGGCGTGCGCCGACTTCCTGTACTCGGCGCTCGGCATCCTCGGCGTGACGCCGATGCTGCGGATGTACGCCGTCGTGTCGCCGATCCTCTATGCGGTCAGCGGCGTGGTGCTCCTGGTCTACGGCCTCCTGACGGCGCGCAGCCAGCCGGTGACCCCGGCGCACCAGGAGGTGCTGCCGCCGGCGGTCCAGGAAGATGAGCTGGCGCTGGGGTTCAAGACCGGCCTCTTGTTGATCCTGCTCAACCCGGCTGCGGTCGTGACGTGGGTCGTGGTCACCGAGCAGATCACGGATCACCTCTCGTCCCCGACAACGCTCGAGGGCATCCTGTGCGCGGCCGGCGTGATGGCCGGCAGTTTCGGCTGGTTCGCGCTGGTGGCCCACCTGACCCAGCGCGGCAAGAACGTGCTCGGCGACAAGGCGGCGTGGATCCCGCGCGTGATCGGCATCGCGTTGATGGGGTACGCGGTGTACATGCTCGCGCGGGCGGTCATGTACGTCGTGACGTGACCGCGGCGCTCGTCCCCGGCGACCCGCGCCTCGCTATCCGATCCGGCGCCTGAACCGCTTGTCGAGCCGGAGGCGTTCCCAGCTCAGCCCGAGGGCGGCGGCCACCCCGGCGATGGCGACGCGGGCGCCTGCGTCGAGCGGCGGCGGGCCGAGCACGACCAGGGTACCGGCCGCCACCAGCTCGAGCGCGCCGAACGTCAGGCCACCGGCCACGAGCGCGCGGGCCGAGGGGCGGATGCAGCGCATCACGGCCGGGGGGCTGCGCCAGGACGGCCACAGCTTCCGCACGTGCAGGAGCGCGACGCCGATGATCGCCGCGGCCGCGATGAGCTCGATCAGCGCACGTTCGCCGCCGCTCGACGGCCCCACGAACTCACCGAGCAGGGCCGCGGTCCACACGCCGGCCGCCAGGCTTGACGCCACGGCGACAAGCCCGGCGAGCGGGCGCGCG
>JAUKWE010089124.1:0-47986 GCA_032356425.1 Cumathamnion decipiens | reverse complement strand
AGACCGGCTCGGGGGCGGACACGCGCTCGCGGTGGCGGAGCGCGAGGCCGGGCCGCGCCGGCGGGCTCGGCGGCGGAGCGGCCGGGGGCGTGGCCTGCGTGGGCGCGGGCGCACCGGTGGGCGCGGCCTCCCCGAGGGCCAGGTGCATCGCCGCGATCTCCTGCTGCTGGTCGACGATGATCTCCTGCGCGATGCGCCGGAGCAGCTCGTTGCGGCCGTGACGCAGCTCGGCCTTGGCCATGTCGATCGCGCCCTGGTGGTGCGGGATCATCATCGCCGCGAAGTCGCGGTCGACGTCCCCCGACGGCCGGACCGCCATGTCCATCATCATCCGATCCATCGCGATCTTGTTCTCGGCCAGGAACGGCGCCTCGTCGGGTGCGGCCGCCAGCGGCGCGGCGAGGCCGAGCAGCGCGCCGGCGATGACCAGCGCGGTGGAATGAACGAGGCCAGGCGAGGTGAGCATGCGGTCTCCTTGCGTCCTGCGGCCGGACGGCCGCGCGCCGGTCAGCCCCGGCGAGCCTGTTCTATCCCATACGGCCGACGCTGTGTCGGCTACCGCCCACCGGCCACGTGAGAGAATGAAGCAGCCCGGGTAGCGCGGAGTCCGCGCACGAAGTGCCGGCGGGAGCGCGCCCCACGCAAGCCGTGCGGCTTCGGCTACGCGCGCGGCTACACCGTCCATGGCACCGCCCCTGCAGTGCTCGACATCACCTCTAGGACAGGAGATTCGATGCCGATCATCAAGGGACTGACGGAGTTCTTACCCGCGCACGTCATGAGCCACACGCGCAACATGCCGCTGCGGATCGTGACCGCCGGCGCACCCATCGCCGACTCGGACAAGCTGCTGCTCAAGGTGCGCGCGACGATCGCCGCCAGCGTCCAGGCTGCCGGCCGACATGGCCTCCAGGACCTCGGGGTCATGCGCCTGTCGCGCCCGCAGGCCTGGATCGGCGGCCACATGCTCGCGCCGACGCTGCCGCTGCGCTCGACGTTGACGACGATCGGCGGCGTCCGGCTGGTCGTGCCGTCGTCGCCCTCGCCCGTCGTCGGCGTGCATGACTTCGTCGTCCTGGGTGACGAGATCGTGTTCGACGCGGACCTCGCGGCGATGATCAACGTGCCCGGCGTGGTGGTCTTCGCCGCCCACAAGATCACGGTCCGGCCGGGCGCGAAGATCACCTGGTGCCCGGTCGGGTTCAACCCACAGGCCTTCGATCAGCCGGGCAACGGACGGAATGGTACCGTCGGGGCTCCGGGCCGCGGCGGCACCTGGACCAACTCGCCGCACCCACCCTCGAAGCAAGGCGGCAAGGGCGAGAACGGGGCCCCGGGCGCCAGCGGCTTCGACGGCGCGGACGCGCCGAGCGTCGTGCTGATCGGCGCGTCGATCGATCGCCTGCCGATCATGGATCTCGCCGGCCACCGCGGCGGCAACGGCGGGCGCGGCGGCAACAGCGGCCCCGGCGGCCCCGGCGACAAGGGCGAGCCGGCGCAGTGCAGCTGGGGCATCCGCAAGAAGGGCCGGGGCTACGGTGGCGACGGTGGTCCTGGTGGCGACGCCGGCCCTGGTGGACACGGCGGCAAGGGTGGGGCCGGCGGGCACGTCATGGTCTACTGCACGCAGGACAACCTCAGCCGCTTCACGAACGTGCCGCTCGAGGTGCACCTGCAGCCCGGCGCGGGCGGCGATGGCGGTCCGTGCGGAGTTCCGGGCCCGGGCGGCCCGGGCGGCCCGCAGGGCGACAACTGCGGCATCGGTGACGACACCAACGGCAGGAACGGCGTGGCCGGCCCCTATGGGCGGCCCGACCATACGCCTCCGGCGCAGCTGCGCGGCCCCGACGGTGAGCAGCACGGCACGCTCCAGCTCGTGCCGGTGCCGGAGCCACAGCTCCTGTCGATCTTGCTCGAGCCCGCGATCACAAACCTCGCCCCGCTCAGCGCGCCGCCGGACACCGCCGTGACGCTGACCTGCGTGAACCTGCCGGACGCCACGCCGCAGGTGAAGCTCAGCATCGGCCCCGATCAACGGCTGATCGTCCCCAGGCGCGCCGGCAACGTGCTCTCGTTCAACATCCCCGGCGACATCCGCGGCGGCGAATACCAGGTGGCCCTCATCGACCCCAGGGGCGCGGCCCTCTCGACGATCGCCGTGGCGACGTTGACCGTGGTCCCGCTGCTCACGCAGGTGACCGGCGCCGGCCGGTGGGGCTCGACCTTGACGCTCGCCGGCAAGGGATTCAGCCGCGAGGATCGCGTGTTCGTCGGCGCGCAGAGCTACACGCCGGAGTACGGCAACCCCACGACGCTGCACCTCACGCTGCCGATGCCCGGCGGCGCGTTCGAGCAGCCGCCCGAGACCCGCCCGGTCGTGGTCGCCGACGCGAAGGGCCGCCGGTCCAACGCCATGCCGCTCACCTTCGAGCACTGGCTCCACCTCGGCTTCCAGCCGATCAACAACGCCTTCGCGTTCGAGAACGCGAAGACGACGCTCGCCGCAGCCAAGGTCGACATCAACCCCGATCTGTTCCGGGAGACCTTCGGGCAAGACGACTTCGCCGTCCTCAAGCCCGAGGATCTGCTGTCCGTGCTCGGCGACACCATGAACCCGCTGCGCACCGCGGCGGGGTGGACGTTCTTCGCGGCGTACAAGGCGTTCCTGGAGTCCAGGCCGGGCATCTGCTGCGCGATGTCGGCCTACGCGCTCGACTACTTCCTGTCGCGGACGACCCCGCCGCTCCACGACGCCTTCGCGGCGCTGCAGGGCCCGATCGCGCGGCGCCTGTTCGCCCTGCAAGGCCGCGTGATGTCGAAGGAGCAGATCGGCATGGGGATCGACGCGCTCGCCAAGGGCGACGGCAGCAACGAGCGCTTCCTCGACGCCCTGATCACCAACCTGCGCCACATCGTCGATGGACGCGACCCGAACGCGCGGCGCGAGTTCCCGCTGCTGTCGTTCTTGCCGAAGGTGACCGCCAACATCAAAGCGTTCGCCGAGGCGCTGCCCAAGGGCCACGTCATCATCCCGTACGCGGTGCGCTTCCCATCGCCCGGGGAGCACTTCCTGTATCGCGTCTACTGCTGCAACAACTACCAGCGCAACGTCATCCGGGTCGAGTTCACCCGGCAGGGCTCCGCGGTGGTGTTCACGACGGCCATGATCGCCAATGACGTGAACCTGACCGGGTGGGCCGACGCGTGCTACGAAACGAACGCGCCGTATGGCGCATGGGGCTCCGGCGACACGTACTCCACGACCGGGGGATGGCTGTGCCTCCCGCTGCCGATGCGGCTGGCGATCTACGACGACGTCGACATGCCGGTCGACTGGATCGAGGCGATCATCGGCATGTTCGTCGCGCTGAAGCTGATCGTGTAGCGCGCCTGGCCGGATCGCTTGCGCCACGCGCAGATCTCCCAGATCCTGACGGCCCTCTTGAGGACGGTCGCTCCTGGCTCAGGCGCCACCGGCGGCCGTCAGGTCCAGGCGATGCAACCACGCAGCGTAGATCTCGACGGGCCCGTTCACTACGCCGATTTCGGCGGCGACGGCCCCGCCATCGTCCTCGTCCACGGCCTCGGCGGTTCGCACGCGAACTGGCTGGCGGTCGCGCCCCAGCTGGCGAGCCATGGCCGCGTGCTCGCCATCGACCTGGCCGGCCACGGCCGCACGCTGTCGCTGGGCCGCACCGCCAAGGTCGGCGCCAACCGCCACCTCCTCGGGCGGTTCCTCGACGAGGTCGTGCGCGAGCCGGCGGTCCTTTTCGGTAACTCCATGGGCGGCTACATCTCGCTCGCCGAGGCGGCCGCCGAGCCCGGCAAGGTCGCCGGCCTCGTGCTCGTCGATCCGGCCGTCCCGATGGCGTCCGGCAGGTTCGATCCCCAGGTCGTCGCCTCGTTCGCCGGCATGATGCTGCCGATCATCGGCCGCGGCCTCATGCGCCGGCGCGCACGCCGAGGTCCGGTGCAGACCGTGCACGACACGCTGGCGCTGTGCTGCGTCGATCCCACGCGCGTCGATCCGGACGTGGTCGCGGCGCACATCGCCCTCGCGCACGAGCGCGTCGCGTTCGGCCCGGTGGTGGGCCGTGACTTCCTGGAGGCCGCTCGCTCGCTCACCGTCGCCCTTGTCCAGCGCCGGCAGTTCGACGCGATGGTCGCGACCATCCGCGCGCCCGCGCTCATCGTCCAGGGCGAGCGCGACCGGCTGGTACGGGTCGAGGCCGCCCGTGCGCTGGCCGCGGCGCGTCCGGACTGGCAGCTCCGCGTCCTCGACGACCTCGGCCACGTTCCGCAGCTCGAGGCGCCCACCCGGTTCCTCGGGGTCGTCGAGCCGTGGCTGCGGGCACATCGGAGTTGATCCCGCCAGACATCGTTGCGAGCCCTCGAGACTTCCTCGGGCTCGCCACCCGGCGGTGCTCAGAATGAGCCGTAGAACCAGTTGCCGGGCGCGTCCGGATCATTGGAGACGAAATAATCGTAGCCAGCTCTGACGTATTCCTCTCGTGAGATCCTTCCGTCTCCATCCAGGTCGAGCTTCGAGAACGCGAGCCGCGCATCCTCATCAGAGCAGCCCTGCGCCTTCAGGACGATGGCGTACTCCTTGATACTGATGACCCCGTCCCCATCCAGATCAACGGCGTCAAATATGGCTCGGTTCGTGTCGAGCCCGTCGTCGCTATACCCCTGCAAGGCGATGAACTGCTCGACGGCGGAGAGATACTCATCGAGGGAGACCTTGCCATCGCCATCCGTGTCGGCGAGCCTGAAATAGGTATCCCAGAGCGCTCCATACGCGGAGGTGATCCTGTCGTATTCCGCGGTCCCGCTCTTCATGCCCTGCAGCTCGGCGACCCGCTGGCCCTGAAGCTCCCAGTCAGATCGTTCGACGTACCCGTCTTTGGATGTGTCCACTCGATAGAACATGAGCGCTAGCTTTCTTCTCTGAAACTCGGTCATGGCTGCTCCTCCTTACCATGGAGATCTGACGGCGTGGCTGCCTGGGCGCACCAGCGGCGACGGGCTGCTCACGCGCGCGGCCGAGTCGCGGAGAGCGGGCACGCGACCGGGCTAACCGCGCTAGCGTGGAGGCAGATGTTTCACTGGATCACCGAGCACCGCCGCCGTCGCCTCCTGGAGCAGCCGTTCCCCGCGGCGTGGGCCGATCTCCTCGAGCGCGAGGTCCCGCTGCTGCGCCGGCTCGATCCACTGCTGCACCCGCGCCTGCGGGAGCTCGTCCAGGTGTTCGTGCATGAGAAGCACTGGGAGGGTTGCGGCGGCCTCGCGCTCACCGACGAACATCGCGTGATCATCGCCGCGCAGGCGTGCCTGCTCCTGGCCGGCATCCCTCACCATGATCTGTTCGCCGGTGCGATCTCGATCCTGGTGTACCCGAGCACGGTGATCGTCCCGCAGCGCCGGCCGGGCGTGCTCGAGCGGTCGCCCACCGCGCCGGCGGTCGAGACGCCGATCCTCGGCCAGGCGTTCCAGCGCGGCGCGGTGATCATCGCCTGGGATCGCGCGCTGGCCGGCGCGCGCGACGAGGACGGCGACGACAACGTCGTGTTGCACGAGTTCGCGCACGAGATCGATATGCATGACGGCGTGACCGATGGCACCCCACCCCTCGCCGACACCGCCCACCGGCGCGCCTGGGTCGCCGCGTGCGAGCCGGCCTTCCTGGCGCTACGCGCGGCGACCGAGCGCGGAGAGCGCACGTTCCTGCGCGAGTATGCGGCCACCAACGAGGCCGAGTTCTTCGCGGTCGCGACCGAGGCGTACTTCATGCGCCCGCGCGCGCTTGCCATGGCGATGCCGGCGCTGTTCGGCGTGCTTCGCGACTTCTATCAGGTCGAACTCCTGCCGCGCGGCGGATCGGGCTCGTCGCCAGAAGAGCGCACGATGTGATGCGTCGCAGAACGCTATCGGTGTCGGATCAGCGTCGCCGCCGGCCCCGAGAAAGTTTCAGGACGGCCGCACCGACCGCGAACCAGAGCAGAAAGCCGGATGGCGAGCCGGAGGTGTGGCAGCCGCAGCCACCGCTCATGCCGTCGGGGCCGTACAGCTCCGGGGGAGGGACCTGGGGCGGAGCGCCGGGCGCGCTGGCGTTCACCTCGAAGGCACCGATGTCCGGCGCGCCTTGGTTGTTGCGGCCGTCGCCCATCCCGATGGCGAGCAGGAGGTGCTGTGGCGGATGGTACGACGGCATGAGGAGCGCCCGCGGGAAGCCCAACGATCCCGTGGCGACCGTGGTGATCGTTCCCTTGTCGATGAGCGGCGAGGACATCTGGGGCCGAAGATCGTAGTTGGCGGGATCGACGAAATTTATGCCGGTGCCCGTCAGACTACCGACCCATGCATTGGGGATGCTGGTCGTGCCGGCGAGGACCCAGTTGTTCGACCCGAAGTGAACCGTGTCTGGGCCGATCTGTTCGTTGACCGTGTAGACCTTGAAGCCGGCCTTCGATCCGTAGATCACATTATTATACATCTCGAGGGCCTGAACCGTGTTCTGGAGGCCGATGACGGTGGTCGAGACATCTGTCATCACCATGGTGTTATTGGAGAAGCGATAGCGCCCGCCCGTATTGCCATCGCCATCGCCGCCGAGGCGGGCGATGCGCCATTCGGAGTTTTTCTTGATGAGGACGTTGCCTACGATGTCCGAGTCCTCGCGGAACGGAAGCGCATCACCGTCGATGGGACCGACGAGATCCAGCTCGTGATAAAATGCGCCTTCGATCCAATTGTAATAGATCTCGTTGCGCTCGGCGCGTGACCGTACGTTGTTGCCGCCGAGCCCGTCGTGGACGTAGCAGAACTGGATCCTGAAGACAGAGCCGGGATACATCGTCTCGTCCGTCGTCATGTAGATCTGGTGCGAGGTGTCGCCGTTGCCGTTGTGGTAAAGTTCGCTGTACTCGAGGGTGAGCGATCCAGAGCCAAAGTCGTTGCCGACAAGGCCGCCTTGGTGACGGCAGTTGTGGATCACGAAGTCACGGAGAATGACATCGTCTGCCTTGTGTACGACACAGTAGTTACTGTTGCCTCCATCTCCGATGACCTCGAAGCTCTCCATGACGACGTGGTTGGAGTTGAGGAGGAGGATGATATTATCGTACTGGCCCGAGCCCACGCCACTCAGCACCGGCCTCTTGCCATCGACCTTGATCCCCCGGATGATGACCGGCTTGTCCTTCGTTCCGCCGTAGTCCTCCCGGAGCCAGATCATCCCCGGATAGGTCTTGCCTCCCTGCACCTCGATCACGTCGCCAGGATGCGCGTCCGGCATGGCGTCGGCGATGCCCGCATACGTTTGCCCTGGGCCCACGCTCAGCGTGGCGGCCGCCGCGGGAGCGGCCCAAAGGACCAACAAGCACAGACCAAGGCGCATCTTCATCGAGGGGGATCCTTTGGAGCGATGGCGTCTCCGAGGGTGCTCGGGAGACCTACCGATCGACAGCTCCCTACCCTCGCAACGGCGCGCTTTCTTCGTTCGCGCGTTCGCGAGCGTAACCGAATCTTGTCCGTCAGCGCAAGCCCCGCGCCTGCGCCTCGCACGTGCCCGGATTGCTCGCGAGCGCATCTGCACGGCGTGCGGCTCACCCGCTCGGCGAGAGCGTCCGCGGCCTGCTCCGCACACGCGCGGAAGCTCGTGTTCGAGGATATGTCGTAGCCCGACCGACGTAGGAAGGCGATCGCCGACAACTTCGTACACTGCCGCTGATCGAACGGGCGCTGCAGTGCGCTTCAGCCGTCGCGACAGTTGCCAGTTTTGAGCGCGCGTTCGGGGGCCCGAGCAACCGGTCCGAGCGTCACGTGGCAGCGAAAGATCACCATCGTGATCAATGCGCGCGGAGGCTGGGCCGGTGCAGGATCGGCGGCAGCGGCACGCCGCCTCGCACGGGGCCGTCGAGGGTCGGGCGCCGCTTGCACACGCTCCCCGCGAACTGCGCGAGCTTGATCGCGCGCGCCTCGAACTCGCCGAAGGTGCGGCTCGTCGCCGGGACCACCGGGTCCGGGATCGTCTCGCCGGTGAGGAAGCCGGACAGGCTCGCCTGCGTGCCGAACGGCACGCGGCCCACGTGGAGGAAGCCCGTGCGCGTCTCCTCGCCGTGGCAGCCGTTGCACGTGTTCAGCGAGAACTTGTGGCGCGCGTCGTTGCTGGCGATGCCGCCCGCCGTCCAGTAGTCGCGGTGGTTCGTCCCGTTGAGGAACGTGAAGAAGTTGAGCGTCGACGCGCCGAGGAACGCGTCGCCCGGTGGGAACGGCAGGTGCTCGGGGACCGTGGCGGTCCCGGCGAGGAGCGCGGCCTGGTTCGCGTTGATCCAGGTCGCCAGATCAGCCGCGCGCGACCCGCCGCGCTCGGCGTTGAACCGCTCGTCGGGGGTCTGCTTGACCGTCGCCTCGCGCAGGCGGATCCCCGCGGGGGTGGCCTGCAGGGTGAACTCGCGGAGCTCCCACTGCGCCTGCTCGGCCCCCGAGGGGTGCAGCGCGTTCTCGTCGGTCCGCACCTGGTCGAGCGCGCTCCCCGCGAGCTTCCCCGGGTCGGCGCCGGCGTGCGCGAACTGCTCGGTCAGCGCCTCGAGCGCGGCTCCGTACGCGGCGCTGCCCGGCGTCATGCCATCCAGGGCGACCCAGGCGAGCGCCCAGGCGCGGAGCGACGCGCAGCTCCGGCGCGGCACGCCATA
Organism: Cumathamnion decipiens; assembly: GCA_032356425.1. Taxonomy (NCBI): domain Eukaryota; phylum Rhodophyta; class Florideophyceae; order Ceramiales; family Delesseriaceae; genus Cumathamnion; species Cumathamnion decipiens. Next base: position 39,290 of record JAUKWE010089124.1, on the reverse strand, counting down.
CTCGAGGATCACCGTGAACGGCCTGACCGTGCACCCCGGACCCAGGACGCCGAACACGAAGCGGCCCTCGGCGCCGCCCACGTTGCCGTAGCTCGGGTTCCCGGCGAGGTCGATCCGGTTCACGATCGCCAGGAGCTTGAGCGGCGCCCTCGCCAGGTCGAGCTTGCCGGTCGCGCCGACCTTCGGCCACTGGGCGATCAGGTCCTCGATCGTCTGGCGCCGGCCGGCCGTGAAGTTGTTGACGGTCTGGTTCTCGTCCCACATGCCGAGCCAGCCCAGCACCAGATCCGCCGGATCGATGCCGGTCGCGGCCTGGTTGGCGATCTGCGACAGCAGGTACCCGAAGGTCCACTTGCCCATCGCCGTCCCGGCAGACGTGCACGGGTTGAACGTGCGCGCCGGGTCCTCGACGACGCCGAGGTCGGTGATCAAGAGCGTGCGCGCGGCGTCGAACGCCGGGATCGGGCCTCCGAAGTGGACCCGGGCCGGGTCGATCGTGAAGTCGATCGGCCGCTCGCTCACGAGCTCGGGACCGTCGAAGCTGCGGCGCCGCGTCACGCCGCGCCGCTTCAGCTCGGCGAGCGCCTCGCGCTCCTGGGCCTGGAGCGCCGAGAACGCGACCGGGACCGCGACGGCATACGCATGGTCGCCGGCCTTGTCGTCGCCCGCGACGCCGTCGTCGTGGAGCACGAGCGGGCCGTCATCGCTCTGCAGCCTCAGCGTGGGCCCCAGGCGCGCGTCGTCGCGGAACCGGATCTTCACGATGCTCTGACCGTCGGGCCCGGGGATCGCGCTGGCGTCGAGCACGGCCGGCGGATCGAGCCGGAGATCGCGCCGCTTCTGCGCCGCCGGGATCGCGGCGAGCGGCCCGTCGAGCTCGTCGGGCGACGTGCACCTGCCCGCGCCAGGCTGCCCACCGCGCCCGAACTCGCAGCGGTTGGAGCAGCACCCCGCCGCCGTCGTGCACGACGTTCCCGCCGCGCGACACGCGTCCGCCCCATGACCGCCCGACCCGCGGCCGGGCACCGACCTGCCCGGACCGCAGCCCCCGCCGAGCGCCATCACCGCGACCACCACGCCACACCCAAGCGCCATCTTCCCCGAGACCGCCACCATCGAGCCTCCTCTTGTACCTGGACCTGGCATCAGGATACCCCGACCCGGATCCTTATGATCAGGATCCCCGATCCGGATCCTTGTGGCGGCGTTCGCTGTGAGATCCTGCCACGTGATCTCGCGACGTTGGTCCCGCGTGCTTCCGCGCGCTGGTCGGAGACCAGCGCGCCATGCCGGTCGGGAGCCTTCCCACGGTGGGTCTCGTCCCGGACACCGGACACACTGCCGGTCCAATGGTCAGGCAACATTAACCCCGGGGTCTCGTCCCGATGGACCCGAGGTTCCGCGGCCCCCTACTTCGGAACGCAGCCGGGGATCGGGCCATAGACAGGAGTCGTGGAGAGATTGCTGTTAATAACGAGACTGCACGTGGCTCCATGGCCCGCGCATGAACCGTCCCAGTGAACGAACTTCTCGCAGTCGGGCAGGATCCGCCCTTGCGTCTGTATGGTCAGTGCTGATCCTGCGATATACGCGAAGTTACAGGTACTATTGCCCGGGCAGGTGTTGGTGACGGTGTTTGCAGCCGTAATGACGATGTCTGACTCAACATCGGCAGTAACAGTGAGCACGAAGGCACTAAGGTCGGGCATCGGAGCCCTGACCTCCGCGACATGACTTTCCTCGATGTCGTTATCCGGCGTGGTGCAGCCTCCCGAGGCCGCACAGATTAGAGCAACAATGAGACCAAATGAATGAAGGCGCATGCCACCTGCTTGCCACGAATTGGAACTGGATGCGATACGGTGAGGTGCTTCTATTGACAGCGCCGCCGAGAACATCCCGACCGAGGTTCGTTTTCAAGCTCCAGTTGTCCGGATTCGGCCGGACATGACTGCTTCTCGGACACGCCCGGACGAGCAACCATTCTGAGACTCAGGAATTAACCCCGGTCGGGAACTTCGGGCGCGTTGCGCTGAGGAAAATTTCATCTCTACTGCAGGAGCTTTGTGACCCAGTAACAACGGAAATGAGCGTGAGATCCCGACCGACCGACGTTCATTTTCAGGGGACCCCACCCAGTGGTCCCACCAGGGATACTGGAGGCCGACGACGCAGTCACCCGATGAAGTTGCGCCATCAGCTGTCAAGGTGCGGCAACCAGCGCGTCGCTGTGAGAATCCCCGGAACAATCACCGTCTCTGCCGCACCCGTGTCGACGACGAGCTTGAGTGGCCGTCCGGTGCGATACAGCGGCCCCCAGACCCGGCCGTCGACGATGATCAGATCGCTTTCGGGCTTGAAGCGCGTGACCTTCACGGCCCCAAGATCTCGTACAGAGGTGGAAGAAGCCGTCCGGTGAAGAACGAGCCGGCCTCTTGACCGTGCTCGAGCGCTGCCTTGACGTCGGGCGATGCCGCCTTGCGGGTCTTGTGATGAGAGAGGACCACCGCCGCGTCGAATGCGAGGTCGTCTGAATCCGGCCGATCGAACTCCACCAGCACGACCCATTCGTCCGGGTAACGCTGGCAGATCTCGTCCCAGGTCAGACGTTCGTGCGCGTTCATCGGGTCAGGCGAGTTCCGCGTGTCGTTAGCAAACATCGTGGTTCCACCCTGCGCCGCTGGAAACGGTTGTCAAGTTTTCGAACCAGGCAGCACGTTTATCGACGAGCATCGCACCAACCCAATGCCGTGATGCCAGGGATCCGTGCGTCGATCGCAGCATCGGTCGGTCTCCGACCCTGAGACCACGAGTTACGGCAGCCCAGTCCGGAACTTCCCCGAGCGCGAGGCTGATCGATCGGCGCCGGCGTCCTGGTCAGTGCCCGAGCGCCTTCACGATGCGCGGTGCGACGCCGGCCCACGTCGCCTTGGCGTCGCCCCACGGCAGCGCCGCGATGTCCTTGGTCGTGACCGCCACGAGCGTGCCGAGGTTCTGGAACATGAGGGTCCACAGGATCGATGCGACCCGGTCGGGCGATGGCTTGCACTGGCACTTCTTCAGGGCCGGTCCGGTCTCGTCGATCAGCAACGTGAGCTGCGATGCCTGGGTCTCCCCGGCCAGCGTGCGCATCCTGCCCATCAGGTCGTCGCACGCGCCGAACTCGCGCGTGATGATCTGGACCAGCTTCGTGACATCCGAGGTCCCGGCCTGCGCGAGCTCCTTGGTGATCGGCGAGGCCGCGGGTGCGGTGATCTTCGCGTTGCTCGGACGGAACACGAGCCAGACCTGCTCGCCCGCCGCGTCCGCCGCGATCACCGCCGCGCGGACCGAGGCCGCGGGCGCGTCCCTCGTCCCGGCCACGAGGATGCCGCGGCTGATCGCGTTCTCGTTCTCGCGCGCGAACGCGATGTTCCGGTTCGTGTCGATCAGCGCCTTCGCGTCGCCAACCGGCCGCGCCGGACTGTTCCCGTCGTGGAGGCCGTCCTTGTCGACCACCAACGTCATCGCGGGCTGCTCTGGCGCCGTCCCCTTCGTCAGGGAGAGCGCCACGAACCGGTCGACGCGATCTGCGATCACCGCGCCATTCGCCGCATCCGCCTTCGCCGTCGCGAGCCAGCGGTCGAGCACCGCGAGCTGGTCGGAGCACGACGGCGCCGCCGCGGCGCGGCCGGCGAGCGCGATCGACGCGAGGAGTGCGATCCGTCCAGGTCCTGGCATCCGCCGGATTCTAGCCGCGAACGACGCGCACCGGCGGTGGATCGGCCCCCTCCGTTTCGGCGCGCTCGCACCCGACCGAGGTTCGTTTTCAAGCTCCCGTTGTCCGGATTCGGCCGGACATGACTGCTGCTCGGACACGCCCGGACAAGCAACCATCCTGAGGCTCAGGAAATTAACCCTGGTCCGGAACTTCCCAGCGCCGTCGACCGCGAGGCGTTCCGGTGGCATGCCGCGCCGGGCTCTGCGCGACGCGCGCGACCCGAGGTCGTGCAGAACGCGTGACCTGCCTATGGATTTGACGCTCGCTGGCGCTCGCTTGAATTGCTGCGCAATTCACAAGCTCCACAGGCCGAACCCTCGAACGAACTCTCCTTTGGAGATTTATCATAAATTATCTGAAGAGCGGAGAGGCGAATCCGCGAGCGGCGAGCTTCGTCGTCCTCCTCGCAGAGATGTCGTGCACCAGCCCAAGCCACATCGCCGGCTGCCTTGGTTCACCAGGTGAAGCCCCGACATAGCTCCCTGTGCCAGGGTAGCCGAGCGCGCCACACAGCTGGGCGCGACCGAGCTGACGCCACAGAATCACCTTTCCGAGCTCTCTCTCTCTCGATCCAAAAATCTCCGGAAGGCAGCGTGGACTCGAGCATCAGGGCTGTGAGCGGCCAGGACGAGGCCGGTGAGCTGCGCGCCGGATCCACGGAACAGGCTGTACGCACAGGTCACGGCCGAGCGCCGGTCACAGGCCGGGTGGCGTTCTCCCGTCGCAGGTTCGAGGGAGCTAGCGGGCTGTAGCGGGCTGTAGCGGGTACGGGTTATGGACGCAACGCCGACTCGAACCTCGAAGCGGTTCGCTCATCGTCCAGATAAGCTGGATTCGTTCCACGGGGTGTCTCCGGCAGCTCGGATAAAATCTCGGCGAAATCATTTGACTGAATGCCCCTCGGTGACTACCCTGTTCAACGTGATGGTGGAGGAGCCAGCTGCGACCCGTGCGCCGAGGCGACGATCCGAGCCCGAGCAGCTATCGCTGTGGAAGCCACGTGGCGGCAAGCGACGCGGCGCCGGCCGCAAGCCGAAGGGCCGGCGGGCCGGCGGGCCGCACAAGACCCGTCTCGACCTTCACGCACGGCATCCGGTCCACGTGGTCTTGCGGGTCATCGCTGCGGTCGGCAACCTGCGCCGCCGGTTCACCTATCGCGCGATCCGCGAAGCCACGCTGACCACGGCCCGGCGCGAGGACGTCCGGATCGTCCACCTCAGCATCCAGCGCACGCACATCCACTTGCTCGTCGAGGCCAACCACAAGGACGCGCTGGCGGCGGGGATGCAGGGGTTCCAGATCTCGGCCGCCAAGCACCTCAACGCAGCCATCAGCAAGGGCAAACCTGGGCCACGCCGCCGGGGCACGGTGTTTCCGGATCGCTACCACGCCGAGATCATCAGCTCACCGCGACAGGCGCGGCACGCCCTGTCGTACGTCCTTGGCAACTGGCGAAAACACGAGGAGGATCGAGCGCAGCCGATGGCTGCGTGGACGATCGACTGGTTCTCGAGCGCCGCGATGTTCCCGGGATGGGCGGAGTACGGCGAGCAAGCGTTCCTGTGGCGCGGCCCCGAGTCCTACGATCCGCTCGTGGTGTACCAGCCGAGAACATGGCTTTTGCGCGAGGGATGGAAGAAGGCTGGCTCGATCTCGTACCGAGATGTCCCGTCGGCGAAGCGGTGACAGGACGCTGAAGCAGCGACGAACCCGCCTGGATGAAGCAGAAGATCTAGCCCCCGGTTCGCCACGGGCTGGCCCCGCCGGGAGGTTGGGGCTCCCCTCCTCCCCTTCCGCGATCCGTGACCCGGCGCACGGCGGGCGGAGATCCCGACCGAGGTTCGTTTTCAAGCTCCAGTTGTCCGGATTCGGCCGGACATGACTGCTTCTCGGACACGCCCGAGGCTCAGGAAATTAACCCCGGTCGGGAACTTCCGCAGCGCCGACGATTCGACGCGAGGGAACAGACCTAGCAGGCGGTCTGGCGCATGGGCCGGGGGCGGGCTCGCGGTTCGCGGCCTGCGGCGCCGCTGCGGTCGCCTGGAGCGGGGCCAGCGGCGCGCTCGTGGGTCGGCGTTCGCAGCTTGCGGCGCGGCCAGACGTGCCTCCGACTTTGCGGCGGCTGTAAAAACCCGGAATCTTCAACAGTTGTGGCTGTTCGCCGCAACCCACGTCGTTAGTGGGCGGCCAAGATCAGCCCGATCTGAGACTATCCGCGGTACCAGCCAGCCAACGTTTGGCCGGATCCCCATGAACATGGAGCCCCCTAGCGACGGAACTCGTCTCGACTTTGAATTCCGCGACGGCAAGACCATATCCTCTGGGCCTAGATGGATCCATGACGTCGTGGCAGCCGCTATGACCACGCTCGCGAAGGCGCCGCTTGAAGACCTTGCGCAGAGTGTGGCACCCCTGCTAGAGGCAAAGAGTCACCGTGACGCGGCAGCGGCAGTGGTGAGCGCAGTCAAGAATGGTGCTGCTTCTGGCCTAATAGACCTGCCACTCCTCGAGCTTCTTTCTCAGATCAGCACAGATGGACTGCCTGACACAGAAGCCGCTAGCTTGCTGCGGGCCCGATGCATCCTTGCCACAGTGGCAAGCGACTACGAGCGCGCGGGGCGCGACGCGCAGCAGTTACTGGGCACCTCGCATGTTGATCCCTCCGAGCGGACATGGCTGCGCATGACGGTTGCGACGAGCGCGCTACGCGGCGGTGCGCGTGTCAGTTCGTTTGCCGTGTTCCGAGAAGTGGCCGAATCAGAGGAGTGCGATGCCAGGAGCCGCGCCTGGGCCTATCGTAACATGTCGGTGGTTGTGCCCTTCAATGACCACAGGTGCGAAGAGTACGCACGCAAGTCGAGCGACCTATTCCTCGTGATTGGCGATCGTGTGGAAGCCGCTGGAAGCCTGGTTCGTGCGATGCGCTCACGTCTCACCCGTAGTCCTTTGAGTGCGGGTCAGGTTCTCGATGAAGCCATTGGATGGTTTCAGGGTGATGGCCTGAACGATCGTTATGTCCGGGGTGGAATGCTCCAGAACCGGGCTCGCGCCACCCTGATGCTCAAGCAATACCGGCGAGCATACGACGACGCTATCATGAGCGGCCAGTGTTTGCGTGCCTTGCGTGGGTGTGAAGAAGAACTCCTCCGCTCGTTGGTACTGGCTATAGAATCCGGAAGGCAACTGGGCCTCCCTATACACGATCTACAGACGGAGTATGATGCACTCGCACCTAACATTCTAGGGGATGACTACGTCCTGAGATATGCTGTGGTCCGAGCCTTGGAATCCAAGGACCCAGCCGTAGTCCAAGAGCTCAAGGCCAAGGAGGAGATCAGGCAGCGACCACAATTGCGAGCAATTGTTGCTCTCGCAGAGGCGATGCACTCCGACGCTAGTTCGCACCTTGCAAAGCTAGAACTGCTTGAGTCAGCTGCTAAGGATGCACGTGACAGTGGAGAGCAAGGCATTGAGAATGCCGTAATTCTCGCCACTGCGCATGAATTACTGAGCCATGACAGCAAGGCGCAAGCGCTGGAGCAATTTCAAGAAGTTCTTCGCCGAGAACCGTCCAATTCCGATGCCCGGCAGAACATCGGGGCTATCCTTCAGCAACTCAACATGCACGACGAAGGGGTGCGCTTCTTCGAAGAGCAAGTTCGAATTTGGGGCGAACTCCCAGGGCTTACTTTCACACTGGCTCGCTTCCTGATGGGCGCTGGAGAAATCGACAGGGCTACTAATCTATTCGCTCGCGTTGCTGTCAATGACCGCGCCGATGCGATGGTTCGAAAGACTGCAGCCGATTGGCGAGACAAGGCTATCGCAGCGGGAGGCTGCATCAAGATCTCAGCCCCTACTCCGCCGCCGATAGTCAGCAGAATTGACTTCGAGGAAGCGCTGAAAAGATTCGCAGAGACGATCAGGACCACGAAGCGAATGAGTTTCTGGAGGACGGCCTCAGGCCAGCATCGACATCGGTGGATCGAACGGCCCGAGGCGCACGCAAAGAACCTGTTGCAGTTGTTTCTAGACGGAGTCTTTGGCTCACGCGTGCGCCAATTCGAAGAAATCGGGGCGGGTGCAGGTCGCATTGACTTGCTGGTTGAGTTGGCAGGCGGACTTACGGTCATCACCGAACTCAAGATGCTAGGCGCCCCGAGTTACTCGTCCACTTATGCGCTTCAGGGGGATGACCAGCTAACGCACTACATGGACAATCGACAATGCCACCTTGGCTACTTGGTAGTGTTCGATGCTCGGACATTCACCTGGGGGACACTCGCCAACGCCCCGCCGGGCATGAACACGATCATACATGTGTTTGTAGATGTTCGTCCCGCCATTCCTAGCAAGACGAAGCGGACGTCTGCACGTAAAGAGAAGCATAGGAGGCGGTAGTTATATGGGTAGCTCTATTGGCAGCGGGAGTAACTGAGAATGACCGATCGCGAGCCGGATCTCAGCGCTGACATCAAGGTCAATGACGACGGCGATATTGCATCCACGGCGCTATCCAGGCAACGCGTGCTCGATGCAGGCGCCGGGCTGCGATTTGCCCAAGACTTCGTACAGCAGTCCTTAAACAGGGTTCCCGATGCACGACGCGTTGCCCCACCGTACGCAATCATCGGCCGCCTCTTAGAGGCCGCACGATGGCACCAAGACGGTGATCCGCTCTATGAGATGTTTGCCGAACTCCTGACGAAGGCATGTGACAGCACGTATCAGCACACGGCCAATCCTGCCTACGTGGAGATCGTTCGACAGCTATGCCCTGACGAAGCTCGATTGCTATTCTGGATCGTAAATCGCGATGTAACGCTCCGCAGAGGGCGTTGGTTCAAAACCACGGAACACATGGCGCTGAACATGCCTCAATATGGCACCGAGATCAATTCCTACGAGATGCCTTATTGGAGACTTGGAAACCCGGAGGCATTAGTAATCGGCGCATACCTCGACCATCTCCGCCACATCGGCTTGATCGGAGAGGCGACGCTCTCAAAGATGACTTCTGGTTGTCGTCAAGTGGAAGAGATGAGACTCGGCCTTACGCCCTACGGTGCATTGTTCGTCACAGCATGTCTGCCGGCGGACGGGTTCCAAGCATTCACCAGTGATTTCGATGGAGAATGGGGCAGCTTTCCGGGATAGCGCTCAAAACCATGCTGCGTGCATCGGACATCGATGCGCGAGCGATGTCCATGACCTACCCTGTTGCGTTGCACTCCCCGAGGCAGTGAAACAGATGGCTCGTTGCACGGTGGTTCGCAGGAGATGAGGCGGAGGTCGTGAGCTGACGAGCGAGATGTAGGCAGTGCTTCGCGATCGAACAACCGCTGACGCTTCGAGCTTTGACGCCCCAAGCGAGCCCCATGCTGCGCGGAGCCCGACTACGCTCCCCCTATCGAGGTGCTGCGCCTCTTACACGCGCGGAAAGATCCCGACCGAGGTTCGTTTTCGAGCTCCACTTGTCCGGATTCGGCCGGACATGACTGCTTCTCGGACACGCCCGAGGCTCAGGAAATTAACCCCGGTCGGGAACTTCCCCGGTGAAAGGACGCTGAAGCAGCGACGAACCCGCCTGGATGAAGCAGAAGATCTAGCGCCCGGTTCGCCACGGGCTGGCCCCGCCCGCACATCCGGCGAACCACCCGCAGCACAGATCCGGGCAAGCCGTCGCAGATCGACGTCGTGATGAGCGAGCCGGTGGAGCTCGGCGAGCGGGTGCGCCTGGGCTTTCAGGTGCAAGTGGGCGCCCGACCGCTCGCCGGGTGCGTGGCGTGGGACGAAGGTTGCCCGGATCCGCCGCGGTCTGGATCCGCAGCGCCTGGATAGAGCGCCAGCGACCCCCAGACGCGTTACGCTGCGGGTCCGTGGTGTTCGAGCCGCCCAGCCCAGAAGACGCGTTCGAGAACGGGCGCGTGCTCGCCGACCGGTACCGGATCGACGGGAGCCTCGGCGACGGCGGGATGGCGCGCGTGTATCGCGCGCAGCACCTCGAGCTTGCGCATGTGGTCGCCGTCAAGGTGCTCCATGCAAGCCACAGCCGGGATCGGGAGGCCGTCCTGCGGTTCCAGCGCGAGGCGGCCATGGCGAGGCGGCTCAAGCACCCGAACATCGTGACGATCCTCGACTCCGGTGTGCTCGAGGACGGCCGCGAATTCGTGGTCATGGAGGCGCTCGACGGCGAGACGCTCGAGGCCCGGATCGCGCGCGAGGGGCGGATCCCCTGGCGCGTCGCAGTGTCCTTGCTAGGCGAGCTGTTGCTCGGGCTGCGCGACGCCCACGAGCACGGCGTCGTCCATCGCGATATCAAGCCCGAGAACCTCTTCCTGCTCCGCGGCGACGGACCGAGGTTGAAGATCCTCGACTTCGGGTCCGCGAAGCTCTACACGAACGTGCCCGCCAACATGCAGATCACACAGCGCGGCATGGCGATCGGAGCGCCCCTGTACATGTCGCCGGAGCAGGCCATGGCCGGAGAGGTCACGCCCGCTTCGGATCTGTACTCGACGACGGTCGTGCTGTTCGAGATGCTGACCGGCGAGCCCCCCTTCCTCCGCAGCAGCGCGGTCGCGACGATGAAGGCCCACGTCTTCGCGCGCCCGCCGAAGCTTCGCGAGGCAGCGCCCTCGCTCGAGATACCCGACGAGCTGGAGGAGATCGTCCGGCGTGGGCTCGCGAAAGTCCCCGTCAGCCGGATCCCGACGTCAGAGGCATACCTGAAGTTGCTCGAAGAGCTAACGGCGGCCCCCACGATCCAGCCCTGAACCAGCGCGACAATCCCGCCGCTTATTCCTGCACGCTCGGCCCCTCACCCGAGGTACAGGCCAAGCTTCCATCCGCCTTCGCCGTCGCGAGCCAGCGGTCGAGCACCGCGAGCTGGTCGGGGCACGACGGCGCCGCCGCGGCGCGGCCGGCGAGCGCGATCGACGCGAGGAGTGCGATCCGTCCAGGTCCTGGCATCCGCCGGATTCTAGCCGCGAACGACGCGCGCCGGCGGTGGATCGGCCCGCTTCCGTTTCAGCGGGTCGGTCGCGCACCACGGGTCTCGCACCCGACCGAGGTTCGTTTTCAAACTCGGGCCCCGATGATCATTCCCTGGGGCATGGGTACGAATGGTGGTAGGAAAGAAGGTATGAAGACGAAGGTTAGCGTCTCGCTTCCCCATGATCTCCTGGTGGAGATCGATGAAGAAGCAGCGCAGACGTCGAGATCGCGCAGCCAGATCTTCGAGGTCTGGTTGCGGCTCGCGGCGCGCCGCCGCGCCGCGGAGAAGCTCGAGCGGGACACCCTCGCCTACTACACGAGTCGCACGGCGGAGCAAGAGGCCGAAGACGGGGCGCTCTCGCGGGCCTCGCTGCGCGCGGCCAAGAAGCGGGAGATCGAGTAGGGATGCTTCGTCGTGGCTACCTCTACTGGGTCTCCCTCGACAAGCGCCGCCCGGCGCTGCTCCTGTCACCCGATGTGCGCAACGACAAGGGCCGGGATGTGATCGTTATCCCGGCCTCGACGGTGATGCGCGAGGGACCCTGGCATGTGCGGCTGAAGAAGGGCGAAGGAGGCCTCGCGGCGCCGTCGGTGCTCTTGTGCGAGCAGATCACAACGGTACCCAAGGACTGCCTGGACGTGACGACCCTTGGCGGCCCGCTGTCGTTTGCGCGGATCGGAGAGGTGGAGCGGGCGGTCTTGCGGGCGATCGGCGTCCCCTGATGGTCGTGGGAAGGCCCAGAATTGACCCTGTCGAGGAGCGCGTAGGGTCCATCGCGTACTACACGCTGCCGCTCGCGATGCACCGCGTGCCTGCGTCGCGGGCGATGGCGGTCCGGTTAGCGGCCGTGCGCGGCTGCACGGACCTCGAGCTCGGCGTCGAACACCGCGGCGACGAGCTCGATCTCGCGCAGCCGCGCCTCGGTGATCGCATCGAGCGCGTCGAGCAGCTCGACGATGCTGCCCTGCCCCGCGCGGTACGACGCCTCGGCCATCGTCCGGACCCGCGGCAGGCGCTCGATCGCCTCGGCCTGGAACTGCACGGCCGCGGTGCGCCGGGCGCGCTCGATCGCGACGGCACGCGCGAGGTCGGCGCCGAGCTCGGCGGTGGTCGCGCGGTGGTCGAGCTCGGCGGCGACCTGCCGGGCACGCGCCCGGGCCACGGCGCCCTGGTTGCGATCGAACAGCGGCAGCGGGATCGCCAGGCCGATGGTGAGCGCGATGCCTTCCGGATCGGACGTGCCGAAGCCCTGGAGCTGCAGGCTCGGCGTCGGCACGGCCTCGGCGTGGGCGACCGCCTGCTCGGACCGCGCCACCGCCTCGGCGGCCACGCCCGCGACGAGCTCGGGGTGATCAGCGCCGAGCGTGGCGGCGGCGGGCGCGGCGAGCTCGGCCGGCTGAAAGGTGCCCGCCGCGCGCGGCTGCCAGTCCGGAAGGCCCACGGCCTGGGCGAGGGCGCCGGAGGCAAGGGCGATGTCGGTGACCGCCTCGTCGCGCTTGCTCGTGACCGCCGCGAGCGCCAGATCGGTCCGCTCGAGCTCGTAGGGGCTCTTGGCGCCGGCCTGCTGGCGGCCGGCGACGATCACGCGCACCGCCCGGGCGTCGTCGAGCGCCGCGGCCAGCGCCGCCGCCTTCTCCTGGGCGGTCAGGAGCACGAGGAAGCGGTGGCGGATCTCGAGCTCCGCCTTGGCCTGATCGACGTCGACCTCGGCGCGCTTGGCCGCGATCCGCGCGTCCGCGGCGTGCTCGCGGTGGCCGCGCTGGCCGCCGATCAGGATCGGCACGTCGAGCCCGACCGTCTCCTGGTGGTGACCGAACGTGTCCTGGCCCTGCGCGATGTTGGTCGTGCCGACCGACAAGGTCGGGTTGGGGTAGATCCGCGCGTCGACGAGATCGGCCGCGGTGACGTCGATCTCCGCACGGCTCGCCGCCAGCCGCGGGCTGTGCGCGCGGTACAGCGCGACGGCCTCGTCGGCGGTGACCTCGGCGGGCTGGGCGTGCGCGAGCTGGGCGGCGCCCACCAGGCAGGCGACGCAGGCGACGTAGGCAACACAGGCGATGACGGGCTTCATGACGGCACGTCCTGGGCGATCGGGTCGTCCGGGTCGTCCTGGTCGTCCTGGCCGGGCGTGCCGAGCCGCTTGCGCGTGATCAGCTGGTAGAACACCGGCAGCACCAGCAGCGCGACGACGAGGGTCGTCACCATGCCGCCGATGATCACGACCGCGAACGGGCGCTGGGTCTCGCTGCCGACGGCGTGCGACAGCGCCATCGGCAAGAGGCCGAGGATCGCGAGCATCGCGGCCATCAGGATCGCGCGGAACCGCGACACCGGGCCCTGGATGATCGCGTCGCCGAGCGCCGCGCCCTCGGTCCTGCGGGTCTCGATCGCGGAGACCACGAGCAGGCCCGCCAGCGAGACCTGGCCGAGCAGCGCGATGAACCCGACGGCCGCGCTGACCGAGAGCGGGATGCCGGCGAGGAGCAGCGCGAACAGGCCGCCGGTCAACGCGAACGGCGCCGTCCCGATCACCGCGAGCGCGCTGCGCGCCGAGCCGAGCGCGCTGTAGAGCAGGACGAGCACGACGAGCAGCGCGACCGGCACGACGACGCGCAGCCGCGCCATCGCGCGCTGCTGGTTCTCGAACTCGCCGCCCCACACGAAGTAGTGGCCGTCGGGCGGCTTGACCCTGGCGGCCGGCCCGACGATCGCCTGCGCCTCGGTGATCACCGAGCCGACGTCGCGGCCCTCGACGTTGAACTTGAGCGCCATGAACCGGCTGTTCGCCTCGTGGTTGATGGTCGCGCGGCCCTGCGCGACGCTGATCTTCGCCACCTCGCGGAGCGGCACGCGCCCGCCGTCGGCGGTCGGCACCATCAGCGCGCCGATCCGGTCGGCGTCCGCGCGCTCCGGCGCCGGCAGGCCGACGCGCACGGGGACCAGGCGATCGTTTCGCCACATGCTGGTCGCGATCTTGCCGGCGAGCGCGGTCTCGACGATGTCCTGCGCGTCGTCGACCGCGATCCCGGCGCGCGCGAGCGCCCCGCGGTCGAGCACGAGCTGGAGCTGCGGCACCATCGAGTCGCGATACAGATCGAGATCGACGATGCCGGGCACGCCGGCGAGCGCGGCCTTCGCCTGCTCGAGCGAGGTCCGCATCTTCTCGAGGTCATTGCCGAAGATCTTGAGGACGACCTTGCCGCGCACGCCCGAGACTGCTTCTTCGACGTTGTCCTTGATCGGCTGCGAGAAGTTGTACTGGACGCCGGGGATCTCGGTGAGCGACGCGCGCATCTGCTCGACCAGCGCGTCCTTGGTGAGGCCCTTGCGCCAGGCGCCCTCCGGCCTCAGCCGCACGAACGTCTCGCTCATGTTGGTGCCCTCGTCGTCGGTGCCGTCCTCGGGGTGGCCCTGCTCGGACAGCGTGGCCTCGACCTCGGGGAACGCGAGCAAGCGCTTGCGGACGTCGAGCAGGAGGTCCTGGCCCTTGTCGAGCGCGATGCTCGGCGGCATCTCGACGAAGATCACCAGATCGCCTTCATCGAGCTCGGGCAGGAACTCCATGCCGAGCCGGCGGCCGGCGAGCCCACCCCCGACGACCAGCGCGGCGGCGATCGCGAGCGCGATCCACCGCCGGCCGAGGATCGCCCCCACGACGCGGCGGTAGCCGGCGCGCAGGAGCTCGATCGACTTCGGATCGTGGGCGGCGGCGTCCCGGGGGCCGAGCGCCGCGGCGCACAGCGCCGGGACCAGCGTGAGCGCGAGGACCAGCGCGCCGACCAGGGCGAACGTGTAGGTGAGCGCGAGCGGGCGGAAGATCCGGCCCTCCACGCGCTGCAGCGTGAACACCGGGATCAGCGCCGCGATGATGATCGCCATCGCGTAGAACGTCGGCCGCGACACATCGAACGCGGCGTGGGCGACGATCCCGAGCATGTCGCGGCGCGACCTGGGGCGAAGCTCGCGCGCCATGTGGATCACGTTCTCGACGAGGATCACCGCGCCGTCGACCAGGATGCCGAAGTCGATCGCGCCCATCGAGATCAGGTTCGCCGGCAGGTGGATCGCGTGCAGCCCGATGAACGCCGCGAGCAGCGCGATCGGGATCACCGACGCGACGATCAGCGAGCCGCGGATCGTGCGCAGGAACAGCCACACGACGCCGAGGATCAGGAGGCCGCCGAACAGGAGGTTGTGGTGGACGGTGCCGAGCGTGTGCTCGACCAGCGTCGAGCGGTCGTAGAACGGCTCGATCTTCATGCCCCGGGGCAGGATCTTGTCGTTGAGCTCGGCGACCTTGCGGTGCACGCCATCGAGCACCACGCTCGGGTTCTCGCCGCGCCGGAGCAGCACGAAGCCCTCGACGATCTCGCGGGTCCCGTCGAGCCCGGCGTCGCCGCGCCGCGGCACGCTCGACAGCACGACGCGCGCGACGTCGCCGATCGTGACCGGCGTCCCGGCCTTGCTCGCGAGCACGATGTCCTGGATGTCCGACGCCGAGCCGAGGTAGCCGACGCTGCGCACGACCATCTCCTGATCGCCGTGGCGCAGGAACCCGCCGCCGACGTTGACGTTGCTCTTGGCCAGCGCGGTCCGGACATCGCCGAGCGTGAGGCCGAAGCCCTGGAGCCGCGCCGGATCGACCTCGACGTGGATCTCGGGCAAGAACCCGCCGAAGCCGACGACGTCGGCGACGCCCGCGACCTGGCGAAACTGGGTCGAGACCACCCACTCCTGCTCGGAGCGCAGCTCGTGCAGCGAGTGCCGATCGCTGGTCAGCCGGTACTGGTAGATCTCGCCGAGCGGCGTGTACTCGGGGGCAAGCTCGGCGCTGGCGCCCGGCGGCAGATCGCTCTGCGCCGCGGTCACGCGCTCGGTCACCAGCGTGCGCGCCTTGAACGCATCGACGTCGTCGTCGAACGTCTGGTAGATCAACGACAGCCCGAACAGGCTCTCGGAGCGCATCGCGATCATGCCCGGCGTGCCGTTGAGCTCGCGCTCGAGCGGAAGCGTGATCTGCTTCTCGACCTCCTCGGGGGCAAGCCCGGGCGCCTTGGTGATCACGTTGACCTGGTAGTTGGTGACGTCGGGGAACGCCTCGATCGGCGTGTCCTGGTACGCGGTGAAGCCGTACACCGCGATGCCGAGGGTGAACGCGATCACGGCGACGCGCCGGGACACGCAGACATCGATGAGGTGCTTGAGCATGGCTACAGCAGCTGCTCGGCGGCGCCATCGATCAGCAGCGCGCCCTTGATCACCACGTCTTCGCCCTCGGCCAGGCCGCTCACGATCTCGACCCGGCCTTCGATCGAAGGGCCGATCTGCACCTTGCGCGCGACGAACAGGTCTTCGCCGGTCCTGACGTAGACGACGTAGGTCTTGCCGTCCTCGATCAGCACCGCCTCGGCCGGCAACACGATGCTCTTGCCCGCCGGCGCCTTGATCGCCGCGCGCGCGAACATCCCGGCGCGCACGTCAGCGTCGGCCGCGTCGAACCCGATGTACACCGGCGCCGTGCGCAGCGCGCCGGTCAGCGCCGAGCCGACCGACACGACGTGGCCGGGCACGGGCGCCGGGCGGGTCGACAGCTCGATGTCGACCGCCGCGTTGTCGCGAACCTGGGCGAGCTCGCGCTCGAACACCTCGGCGACCACCCACAGCGCCGTCGGGTTGCCGATCTCGATCAGCGGATCACCGCCGGGCTGGGCGACCGCCCCGACCGTGGTGTGGCGCGCGATCACCGTGCCTTCGATCGGCGCGCGCAGCACGATCGTCGGGCCGCCGCCGCCGCCGAGGATCGAGACCGTGGTCTGGGCGCGCGCGAGCTCGGCCTCGGTCTGGCGGAGCCGCGCTTGCGCGGTGACCCGCTCGCTGTCGACGCCGACTCCCGACTTCGCCATTGTCTCCTGCCGCGCGGTCTCCTGCACCGCGGCGTCATGCTCGGCGGCCGCGGCGGCGAGCTGGGCGCGCGCGGCGGCGGCATCCGGCGACGAGATCGTGACCAGCGCGTCACCGGTCTTGACGCGGTCGCCGGTCTTGACGTGGATCGCGGTGATCCGCCCGGTGATCGGCGCGTTGACCTGCGACACCGCGCCGTCGCGAAACGCGATCCGCGCCGGCGCGAGCACGACCGGCGACGACGCCCCGAGCGCGACCTTCTGCGTGACGACGTACGGTTGCGACTGCCGCGACAGCCGCACCGTTCCGTCGGGGCGCGCCGTCGACGTCGGCGGCGAGAACGCCACCGTCTCCCCGACCGCCGGTGAACATGCGGCGAGACCTACCGCCAACCAGCACTGGATAGCTTGCACGGCCAGGCCACTTCCATGCGCCGTGCCAGCCGGGCGCACGACGCCCCCGACGGTGCCCTCGCCTTCATGTCAGCTTAACGCGAGGCAGGCCAAGCATTTTTGCCTCACCTGGGGCAATCGTGCCAGGTGTGTTCTATGGCTGCGAGACCTTGAGCACACGGAGCGGGACCCATCCGCCGCGCGCCGGGTCGGCAACCAGCTTCGTGGCATGGGGGCCGCTGCCGCCCTGTTGCTTGGCGAGGTGACCAAACACCCAGGTCTGCCGCCGGTGGCTCACATGCGCACCATTCTCGTAGACCGCGACCTCGCGATGAAACTTCGCGTCGTTGAACGCGAAGAACGTATCGCCGGCCAGCCCGGTGTCGATCGCCACCGGTGGTGTCGGGCCCTCCGGAAGGTTCATGCAGATCGCGACAAACCCTCGCTTCACCTTGTGCCCGGTCGGCGTGCTGCCGTTGAACTCCGGCTTCGAGATGTCCTTCTCGAGATAGTGGCTCACGTTGTCGCCGCCCTTGGCGCCCGCGGCGAGCACGCGGCCGTGCGGCTTGCCGTGCTTGTCCCGCGCCTCGTCCTTGGCGTCGGCCTGCCCGATCGCATCATCCCGGATGATGTAGGGCGACGACGGGGCCAGCTTCATCGACGGGTTCTCGTGCGTGGCGCGATGCTCGACGTCCTTGTGGATCTGGCTGGTGTTGCCCTCGAGCGCGATCAGCGGAAGCCACGCGGCGCCGCCGCCCTCGCCGTCGATCCATGACAGCACGCACCACTCCTCCTTGCCGTCGATCGTGAGCTGGCGCGGCATCGCCGGGTTGAGCGCCAGCCGCATCGTCCTGCCCTCAGCGACCTCCTTCTTGTGCTTCGCCTCGTCGTGCGCGTTCAGGTGGGCCTTGGCGTTGATCGAGAGCAGCTTGGCCTTGTGGATCACGTCGAACGGGACCGCGTGGTTGACGTGGCCGTGCGCCGTGTACGTGTATCGCGTGGTGTCGTGCTTGAGCTGGAACAGCCCGTGGCCATGCGAGACCACCCCCGGACGTCCGAACACGTGGGCCGTCGCATGGTCGGAGTGAACGGTGCCGCGGTTGTAGGCGTCCTCGTGGGCCGCATGATGATCGCCGTGCTTGATGTGACGTTCGAACGGCCCGGCGTGGGCGTTGCCGTGGTTGCCGACGTGGAGCGGATCTGCGGGCGCCTTGGCGGCAGGCGCCTTGGCGGCAGGCGCACCGGCCGCGGCAGCCTCGGCGACAGGCGCGCCGGTGACCGGGATCGCCTCGGGGGTCGGCGTGCTCGGGACCGCAGCCGCTTCGGCGCGTGGCCCACCGGCGCTCGCCGCGTCGATCGCGAGCGGCGGCAGCGGCGGCAGGGCAGCCTCCGCGGGGTCGATCGCCTCCCACGGTGGCGTGGCTTCGAACATCGGCGCGCTGGCGTGATCGTCGAGGGCAAGCTGCTGCGTCAGGGTCGAACGCCCGATCACGGGATCGGCGGGTGACGCGTGGTCCGAGGCGGAGCCGCGCGAGGACCGTTGTTGATCGTACACGACGAGATAGTAACAACGGTGGCCCGTGCAGGCCGCAGGGAGCCGCTAACAACCGCGCGCAGCACGATGACAACCGTCGCCGGAAGCCGGCGATCACGGGCGTCCGGGGTGAGCTGCCCACGGCAGGTTGCACACGCGCGCCGCGCGTCGAGGACGGTTGTGTGCACCCTCGCGTTGCCGGCCATGGCGGCTTCGCCGTACTGTCGGGCCCACGGAAGGCTGGCGACGCGGTTGCGCCTCACGGGAGCGTCGTCTGGATGGTATGTCGATTCGCCTACGCTTCACGATCGCGCTGACGCTGCTCGGGCTGATCCTGTTCGGCGGGTATGCCGTCGTCGCCTATGGCAGCGAGGTCGATGACCTGCATAGCGCGACCGAGCGCGAGATCCGGACCCTGGGCCGCTCGCTCGCGACCTCGCTGGGGAATGCCCTCCGCGACCGCCAGGGCGCCGACATCGACGAGACGCTCCACGCGCTCGAGTCGCTCGAGCCCAAGATCTTCGTCCACGTCCACGACGTCGACGCCCACGAGATCGCGCACTCCAAGGGCGAGGCGATCGACAACGCGATCGAGTCGCTCGCCCGGCGGGCGGCGGCCAGCGCCCACGAGAGCGTCGAGATGGGCAAGGGGCGCATCGTCTATGCCGCCCCGCTGACCAGCGACAACGGCGACGTGATCGGCGCGATCGTCGTCGCGCGCGTGACCGACGATCTCGAGGCCGACCTCGCGCGCACGCGCTGGCGGCTGATCGCCGTCGTCGTCGCGTTCGTCGCGGTGACGATGGTCAGCGGCATCCTGCTCGGCACCGGGTACATCACCCGGCCGCTCGCCACCCTGCTCGACGGCATCGCCCACGTCCGCGACGGTGACTTCAAGTCGCGCGTCCCGCTCGCGCGGCACGACGAGATCGGCGCGCTGGTCGACGAGTTCAACGCGATGGTCGCGGCGCTCGGCCAGGCGCGCCAGCAGATCGAGCACGAAACCGAGGCGCGGCTCAGGCTCGAGCGCGGCCTGCAAGGCATCGACAAGATGATCACGATCGGCCAGCTCTCGGCCGGCCTCGCCCACGAGATCGGCTCGCCGCTCCAGGTGCTGTCCGGCCGCGCCTCGGCGCTGGTCGCGCGCAGCTCCGATCCCGAGACCCGCCGCCAGGCCGAGATCCTCGTCGAGCAGACCGCGCGGATCACCCGGATCGTCGATCAGCTGCTGTCGCTGGGCCGCCGCCGGCCGGCGGTGATCGCGGCGTGCGACCTGGCCAAGCCGGTCAAGATCGTGCTCGAGTTGCTCGACGGCGAGGCGCGGCGCCGCGGGGTCGCGCTCGAGCTCCAGCTCGACGGCGCCGACCACGTGATCGACGCCGACGAGGATCAGCTGCAGCAGATCGTGCTGAACCTGGTGAGGAACGCGCTCGCCGCGACGCCGAGCAGCGGCCGGATCACCGTGCGCGTCGAGACCCAGCCCGCGCCGTTGGCTGTGCGGCTGATCGTGCGCGATACCGGGCCGGGGATCCCGCCCGAGATGGCCGCCAGGCTGTTCGAGCCGTTCTTCACCACCCGCGCGTCGGAAGGCGGCACCGGCCTCGGGCTCGCCGTGGTCCGCACCATCGTCGCCGAGCATGGTGGCACGATCACGGCGACCTCCGACCACGGCGCCGAGTTCACCGTCAGCTTTCCGCCGCACCAGGCGAAGCCGAGCTGACCCGATGGGCCGGATCGAGCATCGAACGGATTCTCGACACGATGCTGCAATACCTATCTATCGAATAACCCGACCGCGACATGGTTTATGCATAATTTTATATACATACTGTCGATAACCTAAGACTTATCCACATATCCAGCAGAGCATCGATCGCCTGGGCGCATCGATGCTTCGACTGCGATTTTCCCTCCTCCTGTCTCGTCGAACATCGCGCGTCTGGGCGTAACAACGCTGCACTGTTACGTTCCCTGCCGATGATCGCCAAAGACGATCTGCGCGGGCGAGTACTTGGAGAGTACGTCCTCCGCGAGCTGATCGGTGAAGGCGCTTTCGGATCCGTGTATGGCTGCACGCAGTCCCTGCTTGGACGCGACGCGGTCGTCAAGGTCCTGCACGAGAAGCTGCGTGGACGCTACGTGCTCGTGCGCCGCTTCATGCGCGAGGCCCAGCTCGCGTCGCGGCTCGATCATCCCTACGCCGCCCACATCTATGCGTTCGGCTTCGAGCAGCAAGATGGGCTGGTGTGGCTCGCCATGGAGCGGGTGCAGGGGGTCACGCTCGCCGAGTGGCTCAAGCGACACGGCCCGATGCCGATCGGGCAGTTCGTGGCGTTCTTCGAGCGCATCGCCGCGGTGGTGCAGACCGCACACGAGAGCGGCATCGTGCACCGTGATCTCAAGCCGTCGAACGTGATGGTGATCGAGCGCGCCGGCGAGCTCTTGCCCAAGCTGCTCGACTTCGGCGTCGCCAAGCTGCTCGATGGCGTGGTGCTGCCGGAGGGCATGCCCGACATCAACGACCTGCCCCTGGCGGCGGGCGGCGATAGCCAGGGCAGCGTGGTCCCCGCGCCGGGCAGGTCGACGGTGAGCGACCCCGTGCAACAACAGCAGCCGATCGAGGGCGACCCTGTCCCACTGACCCAGAACAACCAGGCCCTCGGGTCGCCTCCGTACATCTCGCCCGAGCAGTGGGTCAACGCGGTCACGGTCGGGCCGGCGACGGATCTCTACGCGCTTGCCGTGGTCGCGTTCGAGGCGCTGACGGGCCGCCGCCCGTTCGAGGCCGTGACGATCGCCGAGTACGCCGCGCTGCACCGCGGCGGCAAGGTGCCGCCGCTCGGCGGCAGCTTCGCCCCGGAGCTCGATCGCATGTTCCAGCGCGCGCTCGCCAAGCGCCCCGAGGATCGCTGGACCACCGCGCTCGAGCTGGCCGGCGCGCTGCGCGCGGCCTCCGGGATCGGCGCCACCCGATCGGATCTGCCACGGCTCGAGCATGACGTTCGTGATGCATGGCTGGCCGAGGCGCCGCAGCCGCTCGCCGAGTCGCTGGCCGAGCTCGATGACGCGCACAGCGCGTACCAGGCCCGTGACATCGTCGAGGTGCTCGTCCGCACCCTCCTGCGCTACCTGCTCGCGATGACGCTCGTGATGAACGCGCGCGTCCACGAGGACGACGGTGATCCCGCGCTGCTCGCGCTGGTACGCGCGCTGGACGAGCGCGAGCCCGGCGTGGACAAGCGGATCCGGTTGCTCCGCCTGCTGGTGCGCCGGCTGACGGGCCCCAGCGGCGCCCACCCCATGCCGGATCTCCTCGCGCTGGTTACCCCGAACCCCGGCGGCACCGACGGGCTCGATCCGATCCTCGCGCTGTACACGGCCCCCGATCACGCGCTCACCGAGGAGGCGGTGCGACTGCAGCTCCTGCGCCTGATCCCGGCGCTGACCCAGCTGCTCCGCAAAACCGCGTTCGTGCTCGACTACGTGCTGGTGGTGCCGCGCAACCACGCGGCCGAGCGGTGGACCGGACGGCGGCGCGCGGACCGCCCGCTGACCAACGTGGTGGATGGCGAGGTCGCCGATGGACACCCGATGCTGCTCGACGGTGCGGGGCGGGTCTTCCTCGACCTGTGGCCGCTGGTGCAGGCCGTGCCCCCGACGGAAGGCGAGGAACCCGAGCTGTTCGTGTTCGACGGCCTCGGGCCAGACGGCGCGCTCCTGATCGCCACGCCGGCCGGCCTCGAGCACCAGGACGCGGTCGCGGGTGACTGGGCGACGGCGCACGTGATCGCGGAGATCGAGTCCAAGACGCGGATGCGCGCGCACCTCCAGGTCGCCGCGCGCCAGTGGCAGGACCAGGCCCAGCCGAACGCGCTGCTGTGGCGCGGCAAGGTGCTCGCGGCCTTCGAGAGCTGGGCGCGCCGCACGGCCGGCGCGGCGTCGCTCGGCGACCTCGAGGCGTCGTTCGTCGCGGCGAGCCGGCGAACCGCCCGGCGCGTGAGCTGGATCCGGCACCTGCTGGTGGTGGGGGGCGTCGGGGCCGTGGTGGCGGGCCTGCAGTGTCGTGCACAGATGCAGACCCAGATGGCCGAGCTGTCCGTCACCCAGGCCGAGGTCGAGCAAGGTCGCCAGGCGCTGCTCCATGATGATATCGCGGAGGCGCAGATCCACCTCTCCGAGGCGTACCGGCGCGGCGACGACTCGTGGAGCACCGAGTTCATGCTGGCTCGCGCCCTGCAGCCCTTGCTCGCCGAGCAGGCGCGCTTCGCCGCCGCCGCCGGGCACATGTGGTCGGCCGCGTTCTCGCCCGACGGCCGACAGCTCGTCACGACCGACGACGTGTGCGCCAGGATCTGGGACGCCCGGACCCACCAGCTGATGTTCACGCTGCCGCACGGTGACGCGGTGTACGACGCGCGGTACAGCGGCGATGGCGCGCGGCTCGTCACCGCCGGCGGCGATGGCGTCGTCAGGATCTGGGACACCTCGACCGGCGCGGTCGTGCACGCGCTGAAGCACCCGCGGGCCGACGGCAAGCCGTCCCGCTACTTCGTGGTGGCCCTCTCGCCCGACAACAGGCTCGTGGCCGCGATCGAGACCACGGGCGCGGTGGCGCACGTCTGGGATGCGGCCTCGGGCACACCGCTCGCCGAGCTGCGCAACGACGCGGCGGATTTTCCCTCGATCGCGTTCAGCGCCGACGCTCGCTGGCTCGCGACCAGCGGCGGCGACGACGCGCGCGTGTTCGACACACGCACCTGGGCGCAGGCGCTCACGCTCGCCGGGCCGCGCATCCGCGCGCTCAGCTTCGATCCGCTGGCCTCGCGCCTCGTGACGGGCAGCGCCAGCGGGGATGCCACGATCTGGATGATCCCGAGCGGCGCGCGGGCCCAGCACCTGCGCGAGGTCGGCGCGCCCGTCCGCGCGGTCGCGTTCTCGCCCGATGGCCAGTTCGTCGCCACCGGCGGAAGCGACGGTGCGGCGCAGATCTGGGATGCGAGGTCGGGTGCCCTGCGGAATCAGTTCAACGCCGCTCGCACCAAGATCCGGTCGGTCGAGTTCGATCCGGCCGGAAGGCTCGTGGTCGCCGCAGGCGATGGCGGCGCGGTGGTCGTCGCGGAAGCGCTTGGCATGCCCGTCGCGGTGCTCGACCTCGACATGCCCCGAGGGATCGTCAGGACGGCGCACTTCGATCCGACCTCACACCACATCGTCGGCGCCAGCTGGGGTGGGACGGCGCGGATATGGGATGCCACCTCGCCGTATCGCCGCTGGAGCTCGCCGCCGGTCAGCGACGACTGTGGTCTCATCGCGAGTCTCGAGCCCGACCGGCGGTTCATCGCCATCGGCTGCCGGGACCGCCCCACCCGCATCTGGGATACTGCGCGCGACCAGCTCCTCGCCGAGCTACCCAGCGTGACGCCGGTCGCCGGCGACTTCGCGTCGGCATTTCCCGCCGTCTCCGCCGCCGGCGATCGTGCCGCGATCGCGCACGGCGACACCGTGGAAGTCTACGATCTGCCGAGCCGCCGGCTGGTCCGCGTGGTCAGGCACGGCGCACCTGTCAATGCGATCGCGTTCGCCCCGGCAGGGCACGACTTCATCAGCGGCGCCACCGATGGATCGTTGCTCGTCACGCGCGACGGCCGGGATCCGATCGCCCTACCGGCGTCCGCCGCTGGCATCGACACCGTGGGCTTCCTCGTGGATGGCCGAGCGATGGCGTCCGACGCGCGCGGCCGGCTCCGGATCTACGATGCTGTTCGCGCGGCCGTGCTCGGGGATCTCGAGCTGCCCACCCGCGTGAGGCTGCTGCGGCCGTCGCCCGACGGTCTCCGGCTGGTCACGATCCCGAGCTTCACCGGCAAGGCGGTCCCACCGCTGCTCTGGGACCTCGAGCACTATCGACTGGTCGCGCAGCTCGAAGACCACGTGGGACAGACGTTCTCGGCGCGATCCGTCGACGGAGGGCACGCCATCCTCACCGTGGGCGCCGACGGCGCGGCCCGGCTCTGGAATGGCGAGACCGGCCGGGTGCTGAGCGCCTATCGCAGCACCTCGCGGTACCTGGTGGACGCGGTGGTCACCTCCGACGGATCCACGGTCATCGCCGGCGGAAGCGACGGCCTGCTGTGGTTCTGGGACCGGACCACCACACGACCGCTGTGGACGCTGCAAGCGCACACCTCCGACATCGTCGGGATCCATCTCGAGGGTGACGACCTGGTGACGCGCGGGTTCGCCGGAGACGTCGCACGGTGGACTCTCCCGCAGCCCGCGCAGGTCATCAAGGCGGCACCTCCCTCCCCTCCCCATCGCTGACGCCGCTCCAGGAGCGAAGCCTTGACCGATACTGGCCTTCAACGCTTATATGCGTCGAGTGAGCATTGATGTGGCTTTTAGATCAAAGCTGCGATCTTCAGGATCCTGGGTGGCATAAAGCCTCAGGCGGATTTTTCAGCGAATGCTTTGTGTTTAGAGCGGGGTTCAGAATCGTCTTCGCAATACTATCAACTAATTGAATTTATTATATTTATATCGTGATATTCTAACTCTGGTAGACTACCTTCACCTAGACCGCCTGAGAGGACGCCCATTTCCACAACGATAACGCGTCGCGTCATCAGGATGTTAGCTTCGAATCATGGGAAGCATTTGCCGCGAAATACGTCCGAAGCTACAGGCTACCAGTCATGCCGGGGCCGATATTGTGAGCCCAGTTTCTTGAGGTGCCTTGAAAAAGGCCTGAGCTTTGATCGATACAAGCCATCAACGCTCATATCGACCTGGTCGGGTATTGAACCCAACACTGATTGCAATGGGTGACGGCTACGCTATCGTGTCCTGATGAAGAAATCCCCAAAGTTACAGCTCCGCCGCGAAACCCTCCGAGCCCTGGCCAACCTGGAACTCACACGAGTTCTCGGCGGTGAACAAGCACTGCCGGGCGAAACCGGCGCAGCGATGTGTACCAACCAAGCTGCGCAGCAACCACTGCGCAGCTGAGTTCGCGCGGGGGTGCCGCCAAGCCACCTGTCACGGATCAGTCCGTGATCTCGGCGTCGCGACCGGTCTTGGGATCCATGAAGAACACGCGGGCGCCGACGTCGAGCAGGGGGCGCCGTTCGCGACGCGCCATCCACTCTTCGAGAAACACGATGCGCACGGTGTCGACCGGGCGGCCCTCGCGGTCCTGCTTGGCCTTGACGAGCGCGCGGATCTCGTGAATCTCGCGGATCAGCACGTGCCGCGGATCGGGACCGCCCTTCGCGATGTCCATGTTGGGACACGCTGTGCTTCGAGGGCGGCATCACCGCGCGCGGGACCATCGCCACCATGCCACGCGTGCGGTCCGCGGTTCAGACGTCTGCTCCTCGCGTGATGCATTGGCCTGTCGAAACCAGCATAGCCGGTTGATTGCGTCGATGCTGTATTGCGGAGTGGCCTGCATCGCGTTGCCGGTGGCAGAGCTCGGCGAGCTGGGCACGAACTGGGCGAGGCGCTCCACCTGGCATCATGATGAGGCAGATCCTGGCGCGATGTACCTCGTTCCGGACGATTTACATGCAGCAGTCGGACAAACACCGAACCGGGGTCCCAAAGTATGGCGATCACGGTCGGCCTGTCCCCGAGAGCGCGGTTCGGCGTTTGGAACAACAGATCGGCGCTACGCTACCAGAGGACTATCGATCGTTTCTTCTCGTGTTCCGATTGCGCAAGGCCAGCGCCGTGCTCAACAGTCTGTATCGCCTCGACGACCCCGACGAGCGCGGCGATCTGGCGACGCGACAGCTGTACCCGAAGCACCCGGAGAATGACCTTCCACCGGATGCCCTGAAGATCGGCTACGACGACGGTGGCTCGCCCCTCGCTCCGGGCATCGATCGGTGCGACGATGCAGCGCAATCCAGACATGGCCGAGCACGCGAAGATCCTGGTGATCGATGACGACCCCGCGGTCGTCGCGTTCCTCGTCGAGGAGCTGGGCGTGGACTACACCGCCGCCGGCGAGACCTCGGCGCGCGCCGGGCTCGAGCGCGCCGTCGCCGGAGACTTCGACATCGTCATCACCGACGTCGAGATGCCCGAGCTGCGCGGCACCGACCTGCTCGCCGAGCTGCTCGAGCGCAAGCCGGGCCAGCTCGTCCTCATGATCACGGCGTTCGGCAGCATCGAGCTCGCCGTCCAGGCGGTCCGCGCGGGGGCGTGCGACTTCGTCACCAAGCCGTTCCAGGTGCCGGCGCTGCTGGTCGCGGTCGAGCGCGCGCTGCGCGCGCGCACGATGCGCCGAGAGATCGTCCGGCTGCGCCGCGAGCTCGGCGACGATCGCGGCAACCTGGTCGCCGGCAGCCCCGCGATGGTCAAGGTGCTCGACATCGCGCGCCGGGCCGCGCGCGGGACCGCGAGCGTGCTGGTCACCGGCGAGAGCGGCAGCGGCAAAGGCGCCCTGGCGCGCTGGATCCACGACCACGGCGCGCGCAGCGCCGGCCCGTTCGTCCACGTCAACTGCGCGGCGCTGCCGAGCGGGCTCGTCGAGGCCGAGCTGTTCGGCGTCCGGCGCGGCGCGTTCACCGATGCCCGCGAATCGCGCGACGGCCTGTTCGTCGAGGCCGGGGGCGGCACGATCTTCCTCGACGAGGTTGCCGAGATGCCGCTCGACGTCCAGGGCAAGCTCCTCCAGGTCCTCGAGTCCTCGCGGGTCCGGCCGGTCGGCGGCGGCGAGGCGGTGATCGACGCCCGCGTGATCGCCGCCACCAACCGCGCGATCGACGAGGCGGTGCAGCACAACCAGTTCCGGCTCGATCTGTTCTTTCGCCTCAACGTGATCCGGATCGACATGCCGCCCCTGCGCGATCGCCCCGGCGATATCCCCGCGCTGGTCAACACGCTGCTCGCGCGGGCCTCGCGCGGCGGGACCGGCCCGATCGGCATCACCGACGACGCGATGCGCTGGCTGGTCCGGCACGACTGGCCGGGCAACGTGCGCGAGCTCGCCAACGTCGTCGAGCGCGCCGTCGCGCTGACCGATCACGACACGATCGTCCTCGAGGACGTCCGCGATCTCGAAGCCCGCGTGCCGGCCGACCCGACCGGCGAGCTGCTCGCCAGCGCCGCCCAGCGCCACCTGCCGCTCGCCGAGGTCGAGCGCGGCTACATCCGGCGCGTGCTCGATGCCAACGACGGCAACGTGTCGCGCGCCGCGCGCATCCTCGGCATCGACCGCCGGACGCTGTACCGCAAGCTCACCTAGCCTAGCGGGACGCTCTCCAGCGCGCGAAGCGAGCGATCGCACGACGCAACGTGCTGTTACACATCGCCAATTTACTTGGTCGGGAGCGGAACAAACGCTCGCCCCGGCGACGTTGCCTCCGCATGATGGCCTCGTGTTCCGCAGCGCCGGCGTTCCCGCTCCCCGCGCGGCTCCCCCCGGCGCGCCTGCTGGCCGACGCCGAGGCCGCGTTTCGCGGCGCGCTGACCGAGAGCCTCGAGGGCCTCGCGCTGTGCGATCGCAACATGCTGCGGTTTCACTACTTCCACGGCCTGGGCGTGGATCAGCTCGCCGACATGTTCTGCAGCCACCGCGCGGCGGTGGCCCGCCAGCTCGGCAAGATCCGCGAGCGCATGCTGCGCGACACGCGGCGCGGCCTGGCGGCGCGGCTCCCGCTCGACAGGCACCAGCTCGACCACCTGATCGACGTCGCGCGCAGCCGGTTCGACCTCGCGATCGCGCGCATCCTGCGGACGTGACCGCTCGCCCCGCCAGGCATACCCCTACCCTGCCGGCGCGCCGCAATACTGCTCCGCGATCGTGAACAGCTGCTTGAGCGAGACCGGCTTGCGCAAGGCGCCGGACGTCTTGAGCTCCGCTTCCACCTCGGCGAGGTTGGCGTTGGCGGTGACGACGACGATCGGAATGTCGCACAGCCGCGGATCGAGCAGCTGCGCGGCCCGGAAGGCGCGCCCATCCATCACCGGCATCATGATGTCGAGCAGGATCACGCACGGCAGCGCCGCGCCCTCGCGCAGCTGCTCGAGCGCCTCCTTGCCGTGCCGCGCGCCCGAGACCTGGTAGCCCTCATCCGTGAAGCACTGGACGATCGTGTCCCGGATGTCATCATCGTCATCGACGACGAGGATCCCTGCGCTGATCTTCTCGCTCATACGTTTGCCTGATGGGTTGGAGGGTCGTGAGGGTCGTGAGGGTCGTGAGGGTCGTGAGAGTCGTGTGGCTCGGGCCGCAGTCGAACCTCCACCGTGAAGGTGGACCCCTGGTCGACCTCGCTCGCAACGTCGATGGTGCCCCCGTGGGCCTCCACGATCTGCCGCGTGATGTACAGCCCCAGCCCCAGCCCGCCGTAGTGCTGGCTCGGGACGGCGCGCTCGAAGCGCGCGAACACGCGCCCCAGATCTTCCGCCCGGATCCCCATGCCGTGGTCTTGCACCACGAGCCGCGCCCGGCCATCGGCGCTCGTCACGCGCACGCCGATCGGGCGCCCCAGGCCGTACTTGATCGCGTTGGTCACCAGGTTGGTCACCACCTGCTCCATCCGCGCGTGATCCCACCAGCCGCGAACCTCGGGATCGGCCTCCAGCTGGAGGGTGCATCCAGCGCGCTGCGCCTCGAGCGTGTAGCGCTCGATGACGTCGCGCGCGACCGCGACCAGATCGACCTCATCCGACTCCAGCGTCAGGTGCCCCAGGGAGCTCCGGGCCACATCGAGCAGCCCGTTCACGAGGGTGGCGAGGTGATCGGCCTGGCGATTCGCGATGTCGAGCTTGCCCAGGAACCTGGCGTTGCCTGGGTTGTTCAGCTTCTCGACGAGGTGAGCCGTACTCTGCAGCTGGAGCTGCAGGGTCGTCAGCGGAGTTCGCAGCTCATGCGCGGCGATCGACAGGAACTCGTCGCGCAGCTCGACGGCGTGCCGCAGCTCCGTGACCAGCTGCTCGCGTTCGGTGCGCGCGCGCCGGGCATCGTCGATGTCGGTGTTCGTTCCGAACCATCGTGTGATCTGCGCCTGGGCGTCCCGCAGCGGGCGCACGCGGGTGAGAAACCAGCGAAACACGCCGTCGGCCCGGCGCAGCCGGAACTCCATCTCGAACGGCTCGCCCGTGCGGAGCGATCGCGTCCAGCGTTCGATCACCTGGTCCACCATCCCGGCGCAATGGACCGACGTCCAGCCCCAGCCCTCCATCTGCGCGAACGTCTTGCCGGTGTACTCGTACCAGCGGTGGTTATAGAAGTCGACATGACCATCCGCGCGCGCGCTCCACGCGAGGTCCGGGAGGTTCTCCACGAGCTGCCGGAACTGCCGCTCGCTCTCACGGTTCGCGCCCTCCATGGCCTTGCGCTCCGTGATGTCTGCCACGAGCGCCCGGTGGCGCGCGGCGTTCGCCACCACGGTCTGCAGCTGGAGCGCCGACTGGACGGGTTTACAGATGAAGTCGAACGCCCCGAGCTTGAGCGCCTGGATGGCCGCGTCGAGCGTGCCCTGGCCGGAGATCACGATCCACTCGGGGTGCGGGCAGTGCTCCTTGGCCCATCGCATGAGATCGAGTCCGTTCATCCCCGGCATCTCGAGATCACACACGACGACGTCCACCACCGTCTCGGACAGGATCTTGCGAGCAGCGATTCCATCGCCTGCCAGGAGCGGCGCGGCGTCGCGCAGCGCGCGCAGGTACGTCTGGAGCACGGCGCGGTCATCGTCAACGAGCAAGATGCGCGGGCTCGTGATCGTGGTGGCCATCAGTCCTGAGTGGAGCTGCTTTCGCGCAACAGTCAACCTCGACCGACGGACTGGCGCGCGGTCCTGGCGCGACGCCTCGAGTTGCCGTGCGAGTCCGGTGAGCGCTCTCGCACGCCGCTCGCGCCTCGGCCGCACCATGCCGGGGCACCACGCGACCAGCCGCGCAGGTTCCGCTTCCTGTGCATTTTTGGACTGCGCGGTCAGTTCTCCGGCGAGAGCGCGCTCACCGTGATTGTCCTGCCCGGCGATCCAGGTGACCCTGGAGTGTTGCTCGTGAACGACGAGCACGGGAAGCGCGAGGGTTTCACGAGATGACCGGCGAGCGAGGCCACGACCAGGATGATCGCCTGCGAATCGCGTCCGAGGCCACGCGTGCCTTTGCAGAGGCAACGACCGATCCCCAGCGCGTGCTCGACACGGTGTCACGGCGCATCGCGGAGGCGCTCGGCGACCTCTGCGCGGTCTTGACGGTCTCGGAGGACGGCGCGCGCCTGGTGCCGGCCGCGGTGTTCGCGCGTGATCCGGCGGTCATGTGCGAGGCGCGCGAGGCGCTGTCCGAGCCGCTCGATCTGGATCGCCGCGCGCTGGCGAGCGTCGTCCTCGACACGGGCGAAGCGTTCGTGGCATGCACGCTCGAACCCGAGGATCTCCGCCCCCCGCGAACGACGCCCCGGTACTTCGTATTCAGCCGGCGGCTCGGCATCCACAGCATGGTGATCGTGCCGCTGCGCCTGCAGGGTCGTGCCCTCGGGCAGCTGGTGATCGCGCGGTACCAGCCGCAGCGCCCCGGCTACGACGAGCGCGATCTCGAGCTCCTGTCGATCCTGGCCGACCACGCCGCGCTCGCGATCATGAGCGCGCAGCTGGTTGCCGCCGAGCGGGTGGCGCGAACCAGCCAAGCGCACGCCGAGGCCCAGCTCCGGGAGACCGAGCTGTCGCATCGCCGCTTCTTCGAAGCGAGCCCGATGCCGATGTTCATCTTCGATGCGGAGACCCTGCAGATCCTCGACGCGAACGCCGCGACGCTCGCGCTCTATGGGTATCCGCGCGACGAGTTCTTGCAGCTCAAGATACCGGACCTTCGCCATCCCGAAGATGCCGCGGATCTCGCGGCCAGGCTCGCCGCCCTCGGGGCCGGGAGCGGCTGTGGCCCCGCGCGGCATCGCCACCGCGACGGGACCACGCTTCACGTCGAGGGCTGCACGAGCGTCTCGCCGTTCCTGGGTCGCGCAGCGCGGTTCGTGACGATGACCGACATCACGACGCGCGTCCACGCGGAGGAACATCGCCGGGTCGCCGAGGCGCGGTTTGCGCGGCTCACCGAATCGGGCATGGTGGGGATCCTCATCATCTATGGCTCGGGCCGCGTGGTCGAGATCAACGATGCGGCGCTCGAGATCGTGGGGTACACGCGCGAGGAGGTGCTCGGTGAGGCGTTCCGCTGGCAGGACCTGACCCCGCCCGAGTGGAGGAGCGAATACCATGATCGTGAGCGCGAGTTGAAGCGTGCGGGCGTGGTCACGCCGAAGGAGAGGGAGTATGTCAAGAAGGACGGATCCCGCGTGGCCGTCCTGACCGGCGGGGCCTTGCTGGAGGGCGGCCAGTACTTGGTCGTCGTGATGGACTTGACCGGGCGCAAGTGGGCGGAGGCGGCGATCCCTCACCTCCACGACGCGCGGGTCTCGGAGGCGAAGTTCCGCGCGTTCCTCGAGAACGGGCCTGATGCCGTCGCCATCGTCGATGCCCAGGGCATGATCGTGGTCGTGAATGATCAGACCGAGGCCCTGTTCGGCTATGACCGGTCCGAGATCCTCGGCGAGCGCATCGAGATCCTGGTCCCCGAGCGGCTTCGCGATCAGCACCCGGCGCACCGGGCGGCGTACGCCGCCGCGCCCAGGATCCGCGCGATGGGCTCGGGGCTGGAGCTCTCGGGCCGCCGCAAGGATGGCTCCGAGTTCCCGATCGAGGTCAGCCTGAGCCCGCTCGAGACCCCGGATGGCAGCCTCGTGTTGAGCGCGATCCGTGACATCACCGGGCGCCGCCTCACCGAGACCGCGCTCAAGCTCGCGAATCAAGAACTCGAGGCGTTCAGCTACTCGGTCGCCCACGATCTCCGCGCACCGCTGCGCGGCATGAACGGCTTCGCGAAGCTCCTGAGCGAGACCTACCAGGACCAGCTCGACGCCGAGGCCCAGGACTGGCTGCACGAGATCCTGATCAACGCCCAGCGCATGGGCGAGCTCATCGATGCCCTGCTGTCGCTCGCCCGGCTCACCCGCAGCGCGCTGAACCCGGAGCAGGTCGATCTGTCGGCCCTCGTGCGCACGACCGCGGCGCGGCTGGCGGCCGCCGAGCCCGCCCGCCGGGTCGAGGTCGTGATCCAGGACGGTCTCACGGCCGACCTCGATCCCCGCCTGGCGCTCGCGCTGATCGAGAACTTGCTGGGCAACGCGTGGAAGTTCAGCGCCCACACCGAGGCCGCCCGGATCGAGTTCGGATCCACGAACGTGGCCGGCGTACCGGCGTTCTTCGTGCGCGATAACGGCGCGGGGTTCGACATGGCCTATGCGGACAAGCTGTTTGCGCCGTTTCAGCGCCTGCACACCGTGGTCGAGTTTTCCGGGACCGGGATCGGCCTGGCCACGGTGCAGCGGATCGTTCACCGGCACGGTGGCCAGGTCTGGGCGGAGGCGGTCGTCAATGGCGGCGCGACCTTTTACTTCACCATCGGCAATCAGCCCCCAGGAGCCACAGCATGTCGAAGATGATTCTGCTGGTCGAGGACAACGCCAGCGATGAAAAGCTGACCATCCTCGCCTTCCGCCAGTCCGGGGTCGCGAACGAGATCGTGGTGATGCGGGATGGCGCGGAGGCCCTGGACTACCTGATGGGCACCGGCCAGCACGCCGGGCAGCCCGCGACCGTGCTCCCGGCGGTCATCTTGCTCGACCTCAAGCTGCCGCGCGTGGGCGGGCTCGAGGTGCTGCGGCGGATCCGCGCGGACGACCGGACCCGGCTCCTGCCGGTGGTGGTGCTCACGGCCTCGAACGAAGACGAGGACGTGCTGCGAAGCTATTCGCTGGGCGCGAACGCGTACGTGCGCAAGCCCGTCGACTTCGCCGAGTTCCTGGTCGCGGCGAAGTCGCTGGGCCTGTTCTGGCTCCTGCTCAACGAGCGCCCTCCTGCCGGGCGGCCCGCATGACGGCCAGGACGCTACGGGTCCTGATCGTCGAGGACGCGCCGACCGACGCCAAGCTCGTCGCGCAGGCGCTCCGCGACACCCAGCACGTCATCGACTTCGTGCGGGTCGAGGACGAGGCGTCGATGAGGCGCGAGCTCGAAGCGACCACCTGGGACGTGATCGTCTCCGACTGGTCGATGCCGCGGTTCAGCGCGCTGGCGGCCCTCGCGCTGATGAAGGGCCTGGGGCTGGATCTTCCGTTCATCATCGTGTCCGGGACGATCGGCGAGGAGACCGCGGTGGCGGCGATGCGCGCGGGTGCGCACGACTACGTGCTGAAGGACAGGCTCGCCCGGCTGGTACCGGTCGTCGAGCGCGAGGTGCGCGAGAGCCAGATCCGGCAGGAGCGCCGGCGGGTCACCCGGGAGCTGCTCGAGAGCGAGGCGCGCTACCGGCGCATCGTCGAGACCACCAACGAGGGCGTGTGGCTGATCGACGCCGAGGAGAAGACCACGTTCATGAACGCGCGCATGGCGCAGATGCTGGGCTGCGAAGCGGGCCGCTGCCTCGGCCGATCGCCCGCGGAGTTCCTCGACGACACGGATCACGTCGCCCTCACGACCTACCTCCAGCTCGCGAGCATGGGCGTCGCCAACCAGGTCGAGGTGCGCTTCCGCCGGAGCGACGGCACGAGCGTGTCGGCGTTGCTCGAGGCGAGCCCGGTGTTCGATGCCGCCCGCCACTACGAGGGCTCGCTCGCGATGGTGATGGACATCAGCGAGCGCAAGCGCGCGGAAGCCGCCGGGCGTGCGAGCGACGCGCGCTTCCGGAGGCTCTGGGAGTCCGGCGTGATCCTCATCGCGATCTCCGATACGACCGAGACGATCACCGAGGTCAACGACGCCGGCTTGCAGCTGCTCGGCTACACGCGCGACGAATGGCGGTCCCGGCCGATCCGCTGGGACGACCTCACCCCGCCGGCGTGGCGACAGGCCGACGAGACGGCGCGCGCCCAGCTGGCGGCCAGCGGCATCGCCTCGCCCTGGGAGAAGGAGCTGATCCACAAGGATGGCCGCCACGTGTCGATCCTGGCGGCCGCGGCGATCCTCGACGACGCGGTGCGGATCGTGATCGGGGTCGATCTCACCGAGCGCAAGCGCGCCGAGAAGGATCTCCAGGAGCGCATGCAGGTGGCCGCGCTGACCGCGGACATCGCGATGGTGCTGACGCACGAGGACGCGATCGAGACCATCCTCGAGCGCTGTGTCGGATCCCTGGTCGAACACCCCGGCATCGTCGCCGCGCGCATCTGGACGATCGATCCCCAGAGCAGCGCCCTGGTGCTGCAAGCGACGGCCGGCGAGTTCGGCACCAGCCCCCCGGAGGGGCTCGAAGCGCCCCTCGGCGAGCGCGAGGCCGGTCGGGTGGCGAGCACCCGAGCGCCCTATCTGACCAATAACCTGCCGGCCGGCTGGCGGGATGGCGATCCGACGATCGCGGCGTTTGCCGGGCATCCGCTCCTGGTCGACGACGCGCTGGTGGGCGTCGTGGGGCTGTTCTCGCGCGAGCCCCTGAGCGAGGCCACCTTCAACGGGCTGCGCTCGCTCGCCGATACGATCGCGGTCGGCATCCAGCGCAACCGCGTGACCCACGCGAACGTGCAGCTGGAGGCCCAGCTGCGTCAGGCCCAGAAGATGGAGGCCGTGGGCCGCCTCGCGGGCGGGGTCGCCCACGACTTCAACAACATCCTCTCGGTCATCTTGAGCTGTGCCGACTTCATCCTCTCCGACGTCAAGGCGACCGATTCCATCCGGGACGATGCCAGCGAGATCTGCAAGGCCGCGATGCGCGCGGCGGACCTCACGCGACAGCTGCTGATGTTCAGCCGGCAGCAGGTGCTCGCGCCCAGGGTGCTCGACCTCGACGAGGTCCTCGACAACATGGACAAGATGCTCCGCCGGATCCTCGGCGAGGACATCGAGCTCGTCATCCGGCACAACGCCGATCTGGGGCGGGTCCGGGTCGATCCCACCAGCATCGATCAGGTCATCATGAACCTGGTCGTCAATGCCCGCGACGCGATGCCGACCGGGGGCAAGCTCACGTTCGAGACGGCGAACGTCATCCTCGATCAGGCCTTCGTTCACCGGCAGCCGGGCTCCAACGTGGGTCCGCACGTGATGCTCTCGGTCAGCGATACGGGGGTCGGGATGGATCAGGCAACACAGCTACGGATCTTCGAACCGTTCTTCACGACCAAGGAGGTCGGCAAGGGCACCGGCCTCGGCCTGTCGACCGTCCTGGGGATCGTCCAGCAGAGCCAGGGGATGGTTCACGTCCAGAGCGCGCCGGGCAAGGGCACCACGTTCTACCTCTACCTGCCGCAGGTCGCCGACGCCGCCGGCGTGGATCGGGCGAGCGAGCCCATCGTGACGGTGCATGGCTCCGAGACGATCCTGCTCGTCGAGGACGAAGACCAGGTCCGGATGGTGGCGCGCGGCATCCTCAAGCGGAACGGGTACCGGGTCATCGAGATGCGCAGCGCCGCGGAGGCCCTGCTGTTCTCCGAGCACAACCCCCAGCCCATCCACCTGCTCTTGACCGACGTCGTGATGCCCCAGATGAGCGGGCCCGAGCTGGCACGCCGGCTGGTCGTCACGCGCCCCAAGATGAAGGTACTCTGCATGTCGGGCTACACCGACGACAGCATCGTTCGCCATGGCGTGCGCGAGGCCGAGATGGCGTTCTTCCAGAAGCCGTTCACGTCGGACACGCTGGCGCGCAAGGTCCGCGAGGTCCTCGACGCGCAACCCCCGTCCGGGAACGGCCCCGCGGCGGCGGTCCCGCTGCACTGATCCCCAGCCACCACCGCCCGTCACGCTGCCGGCAGGTGCAGCGTGACGCACGTGCCTTCGTTCGGCGTCGATACCAGGTGACAGTCGCCGCCCATCGCGTCGAGCGTGCGCTTGACGATCGCCAGGCCGAGGCCGTAGCCGGGGATGCCTCGCGTGGGGCTCGCGCGGTAGAACGGATCGAAGGCGTGGGCGACCGCTTCGCGCGTCATGCCGACGCCGTTGT
Organism: Cumathamnion decipiens; assembly: GCA_032356425.1. Taxonomy (NCBI): domain Eukaryota; phylum Rhodophyta; class Florideophyceae; order Ceramiales; family Delesseriaceae; genus Cumathamnion; species Cumathamnion decipiens. The sequence continues at coordinate 2,700 of JAUKWE010089124.1, read as the reverse complement.
CGGTGACGACGATCTCGATCAGCCGGGCATCGCGCGCGAGCCGGTCTGCGTCGCACGTGAGCCGCTCGGCCGGGTCCCCGGTGCGAGGCCTTGCATCGATCGTCACGAGCAGCCGGCGATCCGTCCCGCGGTACTTGATCGCGTTGGTGATGAGGTTTCGCGCCAGCTGCGCGAGCACGCCCGGCGTGCAGGCAGCCGCGCAGTCCATGACGGCGAGGGTGACCTCGGCGTCGCGCAGCTCGGGGCGCAGATCGTCGAGGACCTCGCGGACGACCGTGGCGACGTCGCTGCGGCCCACCGGCAGCCGACCGGCGACCGAGAGGGCGAGCAGGTCGTCGATGAGGCCAGCCATCTGATCGGCGGCGCGGCGGATCCGGACCGCCACCGCCGAGACGTCGGCGCCGGGCGCGAGGAGCAGCTCGGTGTAGCCCACCACCGGCGCGAGCGGCCCGCGCAGATCGTGGGCGACCCGGCCGGCGAACGCCTCGAGCTCGCGACTGCGCTCGTTCGCCGCCGCGACGTGCATGCGGACGAGCCGGCGCTGGTGATGCAACGAGCGCCGCAGCGCCAGCCCGATCCCGATCGCCAGGACGAGGGTGACCGCGCCGATCACCGCGTCGGCGAACAGGCCGTGGCGGTGGAGCGAGGCGATCGCGGCTGAGTCATCGCGCGCCGCGCCCTGGTTGATCTCGACCAGCCGGGCGATCGACTGCTCGATCCCCGCGACGAGCGGCGCGATCGAGCCGGGATCCGCGCGATCCTGCTGGAGCCGCCCGAACAGCAGCTGGAGCGTCGACCACTCGCTGCGCTCACCCGGGCCGGTCGCGATCGGATCGTACGCGCGGGCATCCACGCTGATCTGCTCGGCGATCGAGCGCAGCCGTGCCGGGTCGAGCAGCGCCGCGCTCAGACGATGCGCCTGGTCGCGCAGGTCATCCGCGAGCGCGATCGACCGCAGCGAATCGTCGACGAGCTGCGCGGTGCGCTCGGCGGTCTGATGTCCGATCACGAGATCGAGGCCGAGGCTGGCGACCGACAGGCCGACCACGGCGGCGAGCGCGGCCAGGACGCGCCACGCCGGAGCCACCGCGCCAAGGTCGCGATCCTCGGACGGAGGGCCCATGGTCCGGACGTACCTCCCACGCTGCCGCGATGCACGTTAAGTCCCCACGAAGCCAGCGCTCGACACGTTCGTTCACAATCGAGGGTGCCACCGGGTCTACGGGCTATCGCGAGCCCAGCAAGTTGCGCGCGATCACGACCCGCTGGATCTGCGACGTTCCTTCGTAGATCTGCAAGAGCTTGGCATCACGCATCAATTTCTCGACGGGATACTCCTTCGTATACCCGTAGCCGCCGAAGATCTGGACGGCATCGGTCGTACACCGCATCGCCGCATCGGCGCCGTACGCCTTCGCGTAGCTCGACGTGATCGCCGACAGATCTCCCTTGTCGACCTGCCACGCCGCCTTGTGGGTCAAGAGCCGCGTCACCTCGTACGCGATCGCCATCTCGGCGAGCATGAACTGCACCGCCTGGTGCTGGGCGATCGGCACCCCGAACGTCTTGCGCTCGAGCGCGTAGGCCCGGCTCTCCTCGAGCGCGCGCCGGATCACGCCGGCCGCGATCGCCGCGATCCACGGGCGTGACCGATCGAACGTCGTCATCGCGATCTTGAAGCCCGAGCTCTCGGTGCCGACGAGCTGGCTCTTGTGGATCTTGCAGTCCTCGAAGATCACGTCGGTCGTGTTCGAGGCGCGCTGGCCCATCTTGTTCTCCTTGCGGCCCGCCTTGACGCCCGGGGTGTCGGCGTCGACCATGAAGCACGCGATGCCCTTGTGCCGGAGCGCCGGATCGAACGTCGCGAACACCGCATAGAACCCGGCGACCCCGCCGTTGGTGATCCAGCGCTTCTGGCCGTTCAGCACGTAGTCATCACCGTGACGCGTGACGCGCGTCCGCATGCCAGCGACGTCGGAGCCCGCGTCGGGCTCGCTGCAGCAGTACGCGCAGAACGAGAACTCCGCGGTGAGCCGCGACAGGTACGTGCGCTTCTGCTCCTCGGTGCCGGCGATCAAGAGCGGCGTCGCGCCGAGCGAGTTCCCCGTCATCGACGTGTTGATGCCCGAGCACCCGAACGAGACTTCTTCCTGGACCAGGCAGCTGTCGAGGCAGCTCCCGCCGAGGCCGCCATACGCGGCCGGGATCTCCATGTTCATCAGCCCCAGCTCCCAGGACTTCTTCAAGATCTCGCGCGGGAACTCGCCGGTCTCGTCGAAGTGAGCGGCGTTGGGGAGGATGTCTTTGCGGGTGAACTCGCGGGCGGTCTGGACGAGCGCGTCTTGCTCTTCCGTGAGGCTTAGGTCCATGCCCGAGTCATAGCCTACTGGAACGAGAGCGTATATGTGCCTTGCGTGCTGATGGCCGCCTGCCTGGGGAACTGCCAGCTCTGGAGCGTGCGCAGGATGCACGCGGTGATCGTGGGCTGATTGATCCTGGTCACGGCCACCGCCTTCGTGACCTTGCCGCTCGCATCGACCGCGAACGTCACGGAGATCTCGCCGTGCAGACCTTCTTCGCCGTCACACCTGGCCAGCTCGCGGGTGTGTTCCGACGCCACACGCTCGACCACGGCATGCGCGAGCTGCGGCGGCGCGGCGGCCACCGCCGGGACCGGGGTCGCCACGGCGGGTGACGCCG